>SCLG01002246.1:0-10394 GCA_004367875.1 Oikopleura albicans
CCTGGAACCTTCAGGGTAAGTTTTGTGGTCTGAAAACTGTTACAGGGTTCGCCGACAAGATTGGCCAACTTTTCCAACACTGAGACTAGGGTTTATTAGAGTCTCTAATTTAGAGACCGTTATTTGACGCTAAAATTACTTGTTCGAGAATTTCAATCATATGGGCGATATGAGGTTTGATTTTTATCAGTTGGCCGCGGGTAAAGTGCTATACAGTTTTCACTCTTAATAGAGACGTTTGATTTTCGAAAATATTTCTGTAAATTGTCATATGTGCACTGTTAGACTAAAATGACTCTTGGTAAACGAATTTGGCCACGGTTAGCGCCTACCAATTTACAATCAAATTTTCTTGCTTATCCATGTACATGTATCGAGTTTTATTAAAAATTATCTTCAACAATTTTGTTTTTAGCGAGGAAGAGTTTTCTGATCAAGCCTGAAACAGCATAAATTCCACATGCCTTCATAGACTATCAAAAAGTGTTGCGATTACAGTTCTGGAGAGAATAAAAAAAAAAATCAATTTGTATCTTTTTACTTCACGCCTTTCAGCGCACCATAAATTCGCGATTGAAGATGATGACCAAAAACAATGAATTAAATTTAACGGTGCATTCGAAAATCCGAGGGCCGTTTTTCTGTCTATCTTTGTATTAATAATTTACAATTTGGCCACCGTCCGAAACCAAAAAATGGAGAAAACTTGTTCAATTAAAAAACTTCTTTTGTTCAACTGTTCAGCATATGCTTTTGCATAAGTATTATAATGCTTTACTTTTCACCTTCATAAATATATAAATAACGACTTATTGAAATACTGACANTTCAGATCTTTATTGTCTAACTGTCTTGCGCTAAGATGTGAATATTTTTTTTCTCAAATTCATCTACACTGTAGATTCTACAGTCCTTTATTCTATAACGGCCATTTTCGGTTCTCGAAAAAAACTGCCGTTAGTATGAGGTAAACGGCTGTTATGGAATTAGCCCCTCATGGGTTTAATTTGGGACAAATTGAAATAAAATGGCTTATGTAGATTTTTTAGGTTGCACAAAAAAAGCTTGATTGATTTTTCGAGGGTTAAAATTATTAGAATGAAAAAAAATCAGATTTCTTTGCTTTAGCAAAAAATATCTTCATTTTATTTTACGTCCTCAGACGCCGCCCGATTTTTGATTTTTAACTCCTGGAGCACGTGAGAATATTTACCGCAAACGCCCTCAACTTTTTTCAGTATAGCACGATGAGACGCGTGAGCGACAATTTATATCTTCGTAATGTATTTTCCCTCGTCGCTATGCAACCCAAAAAGCCACCTTAGGTCGTTTTTTAGCACAGCACAAAAATTACTTTTTTTTGGAACAAACATTGCGGGAAAACGAAGACAGGTATTAACAAACGACTTTTGGCATGGAACTGGAAAAGGATCGAGCTTAAAGTTTTGAAAAAAAATTTTGACCGAAAGTACCTGTAATTACCGGTTAAGGATGGGTATATAGCATTGTTTACANAAAAAAAATCAATTTGTATCTTTTTACTTCACGCCTTTCAGCGCACCATAAATTCGCGATTGAAGATGATGACCAAAAACAATGAATTAAATTTAACGGTGCATTCGAAAATCCGAGGGCCGTTTTTCTGTCTATCTTTGTATTAATAATTTACAATTTGGCCACCGTCCGAAACCAAAAAATGGAGAAAACTTGTTCAATTAAAAAACTTCTTTTGTTCAACTGTTCAGCATATGCTTTTGCATAAGTATTATAATGCTTTACTTTTCACCTTCATAAATATATAAATAACGACTTATTGAAATACTGACATTTTTATTGATAAAAGTTATGATCGAACTACTATAACTACGTAACAATAAGTCACAGTTTTCGGACAAACTTCTCGTATTCCAGGCTGGAATTTCCAGCTATACTTCCATTTACCTGTGGAATGTTTCGAGAACCGAAAACGGAAGTTATGGGAGTAAGGACTGTGATATAATTTTTGATAGTCCTTAATTTCATTACGACCGTTAGCTGTAAGGTCGCGTTGATGAAAAATCAGGGGAGTAATATCGTCGTTGTTGATTTTAATGGGCTGTCGTTCATTTTTTGATTCGCCGTATTTACGGAGATAATTTTCCCGGTGTTCTTAGTAAGACTATTATACTATTATACTAATACACTCCCTGAGGGTTTATCTGCCCAAAAAGCCGCGATGGATGGCTTATCTGCCCAATTTTTTAGGTAAAGTTTTCCAGGATTCCCGCCCACGCATGAGGGTTTATCTGCCCACTGAGTCATTTTTTGGACCTTCATCGTATAACCAGATGACTCGTTATAGCCTATAACTTATAGGGCTAAAATTTCGTTATAGGGCAAATTGTTTTCACTTTTTCTCGAATCCCTTATAGGGCTATTTCTGTTATAGCCTATAAGTCTTATAGGGCCCCCATAACTTAGGGCTACCCGTTAAAAATGATCCTAAAATGTATGACTAATACGGTACAAGTCATAATTGTTTTGTGCAAGAAGCACCCAACAATCACAGAAGTAAATTTTTGGTTCGCATGTTATGTTTTATATAGAACACTGGGCAGTTAAATTTCAGTTTTTTCTCTGAGTGAGAAAGTTTATGCACTGAAACTTGATACAAATCTAGAACGAACCCGACCGTCAGTTTATCTGCCCAAAAATATTTCAGTAAAGTTTTCCGCTTACGCCTACGGGTTTATCTGCCCAAATTCGGTTTATCTGCCCACTTTTCAGGTCGTGAAAGGGGCAGAAACCCTCAAGGAGTGTAGTATTTTTTTTCTTTTATCAGTTGTCTCATTGGGAAAAACGAGAGAGCGAGCGTCGAACTAGTTAGATTCCGTGCCACCGGGCGAGCGACCGTTTTACGACGTGCGAATACACCATAAAAGCCGACACGGTACGCATCGTATCATACGGCACCGCAAATTGTTGATTATCAACTCGCGCTGCAGTACATAATGTACTGTACATTACGTATTTAAAAATTGAAAATTGGACTACCAATTTGGTAGTGCCAAACGAACGAAAAATCTAAAAAAACAAAGATAGACCGGCCTTTTTCGGGCCGGAAACTCTTTCTGTCACTGTCGGCTTCCAAACACAACTTCGTATGGAGGACAAAAATTTGCGTCCTGTTTTTCTAGTTTCTAAGGTTATTAAAATATGAAACGGCCAAGACGGCTAGCATATATTCCCCCCTTAGGGTTAGGTCCATCTGAGTCCGCACAATTTTTTTTTTGAACAAAGTACAGTCCTTCACCATTTATCGGACGCTCATTTATCGGACGCTTACTCATTTATCGGACGCTTTTTTGGCCAAAATGGGGTCATTCTAATAAAAAAATGACCTCTTTTGTGACGATGCTCATTTATCGGACGCTATTTTCGAGAACCGAAAACGTCCGATAAATGGTTAAGGACTGTATGTGAACATNAGTTAACATATTAAAGCATTCATTTTATAATTTTCTTCAATCTATGAACAGATTTTCTGGTCATATTTCTCAGAAAATTTTTTTGGCACATCAGTCGGTTTAAGTTTTGGTTTTTTCGACAGAATTCCAAGATGTTTCTTTTTTTGTCCAAATGTCAAAATAACTCTTTTTTACTTTTACATGATTCCGTAGCATAGTCCCCACTCCCAATACGGACGCTGTTTTGGCGAAAAAAAGTGTTTTTCCTAATACGGACGCTGCCCCTTTTTGTGTGTTGACCGACGGATTATCACAACAAGGACGCTTTTGGCACGGTAAAATTGAGAAATGTGTTCAATTTTTTTTTGATATACAGTCCTTACTTGCAATACTGACGTTTTTGATTTTCGAAAATACAAAAATTTAAATTTTAAAATACGATTTTTAGTAAATTTTGCATCGAACTTTGAACCGTCAATAAGGACCTATACAAAGGTAGTTGGTGTAAGTCATAAAATAGTATTTTATAATTTCAAAAGCCATTTTAATAAAAATGTGTCCCAAATTAATCCCATGATGGGCTAATCTCTTGACGGACGCTTTTTAGAACCGAAAACTCCCTAATGACAGTAAATGCCGTACCTAGATACTCGTAAACTAGGTAGGGACTTTCATGATCAAGTTTGAAATTTAAAAAACCCCATTTTGGTACCCATTTATCAAAAAACTTTGAATTGGCCTTTGAATTTTACGTCGCGAAAAGCGTCCGTATTGAGATTATCGGCCGTCGAAATTCAAAAAAAGGGCAGCGTCCGTATTGGAAAAAACGCTTTTTTCGCTGAAAAAGCGTCCGTATTGGAAGCATCGTCCGTATTGAGAGTAAGGACTGTAATTAGATATTTGTCTACTTTGGAACCCTGGCTGGCGCATTGAGGATAAGTTGAAAGGTTCCAAGTCTTGTGACTTTGATAGCGATCCCAATCTAACCATTTTGCGGTCTAGATTTGGAATATTCATAATTCCCTCTAAGAATTGGTCCAAGGCGTGATTAGTATAACAAATCACCAAAATAGGACATCCAGCGGAATCATCTGTGGAATCATCAGAGGAATCATCAGAGGAATCATCTGTGGAATCATCAGAGGAATCATCTGTGGAATCATCAAAGGAATCATAAGAGGAATCATCTGTGCCGAACCAATACCGGGCATTGTCTAGTAATACTTTTACGACTTTGAGTGCAATATACGTTTTTCCCGTTCCAGGGGGGCCTTGGATCACTATCGGTTGGGTTAAATTATTTGGCTTGAAGAATTATTCTGTATACTTCGCTAATTTTCTAATCATAAATTAAATGAGTACAAGAAGGGTTATAAGGTCTGAGTTTTTGTCCGCTATGAGGTCTTATGATATTGTATGTTGTAAAGGACGCTTGTGCTCAATAAGGGAAGAACATGCTTAATAACGGACGCTATTTCTGCGAGTGAATTTGTATGCGGAAACCATTTTGCGATAAATAATACGTTAAAACGGTTTTAAATTGATCATATAATCCGGAGGGGTCACTTAGTCCAAATTTGGACTAGAGGCCTTTGTAACCATGTTAAGACGAAAAAAAATATCAGTTTCGTTTTATGTTTTATATTTTTTCTTATGCAATTTAACTAGACCCGTGTTTCAGCGATTTTCGATTAAGTATGGTTTACTATCATTTTTAGTCTATTTAGGGCCTTTAGTCAAAATTTGGACTTAGTGACTCCTAGGAGTTAAGGTTAGGAATTTGATTTTGATTTTTAGAGTCATAGTTAGGTAGAGTCAGCAGAGTCAAAATGAATATTAGTCGCAAAACACTAAATTTTGGAGTCATTTTGGCGGACGTAAAATATGCCACCAAATAAAATAGGGTTCGTAACTATTTATTTAAAAAAAATCAAATTTACTACGCCAGTACTAGAATTTGTGGTTGACGTCCTTGGAAGCAATCAATTCTAGCTATCAATAAAAAGAAAAAATGGGGGAGGGGGTATTTTTTAACATATTTTATTTCACTTACGGTAAAATGACGTCATCAGGTATATAATATACCGTATATTCAGGGGTCCCGTCGTTAGGTCACACGCCATATGGGTTTTAAACCCATATTTTTTCAAAAGCTGTCTAAATTTTTAAACCCTGACTGAAAGTTCGTTGGACAGTGCTGACTTAACAGCTTTCAACTGGGAGCCGTTTAATTCCATTTTGTCTTCGTGATCCCATGTATCGTTTAACACATTGATTTTTTTACCGAACTCCTCGTAGCCTTTCATCATTAAGGCTTCCAAATTATATAGAGGAACTTGGTTGCGCAAGTACTGAACCTGTAAATTGTTGCCAACATTTATTTGTATATACAGTCCTCACTCCCTAATGGGCAACTGGTCATTTATTGGCCGTGATTTTTTTCAATTTGAATAAGTGCCCCTTATGAGCCATAATGGTTCCGTTTATAGTTCTTTGAATGATTTTTCAGCTTTGTATATCATTTTACCTCTCTTCTGTCAGGTATAATGTAGCTTGAAAACGATCGAAACGAGTAAAAAGTTCATTTTTTTTTCACAAACAAAAAAATCGTCCATAAACGTCGAAAAACTCGTTTAAAAAAATTAGTGAGTGTGTTTTTTATCGAAAAAGGGCAAATATGTTCCTTATGGACGCCTTTTTGGAGCCATCAAGGTGGCCCATAAGGGAAGGGAGACTGTATACAGGGGGTATGCGTATTAAGGGTCGGTTAACGATTTTTGAAAAACAACCCTACCGCCGGTCGCTCATTAAGGGACGGTTTTCTAATTTGAATCAAAGTCCAATTTTGTCCATTATTTGAATTTTAAAATCTTGTTTCGAAAAAAAATCCCTTTTATTAATAATTTGAATATTTTCGGTAAAAGTGTCCGTAAATTTGGTGTCCCTTAATTATGTGAGACAAATTTCAATTATTGGCTAAATTGAGCTGAGCCGTGAAATAGAACGTATTCAATTTATACTTAAAATTTTGGACAACTATGCCTGATTAGACTCCTTTTGCAATTGGCCATTTCGACCAACGAGATAATTTTGAAATGGAATATTGTGGAAAGCTTGGTGTTGAATTCGCATAAGAACCCTTTTGTAAGGTTCAAAAAAACGGAGCTTTCCAAAATTTCATACGGTAATCGCGGGTTAATATTTCCACGGTGCAACTGAACCGAGATCTCCCCTTCTTTGCGTTTGTCGTTGTCGACAACAGTTGCAACAACTATCCTTGGGTTCGAACTATGACGTTTATACTATAGAAAAAACCCTATTAGCCAAAAGCGTTTCTCAAACTTTATAAAAAAACCGTTCTCGGTAAAATTTTTTTCTTCCGAAAACCCTATTGATGAACTAAGGGCAGGTTTAATTGAAACTTTCCCCGACAAAAACTTTTTTTAATTGAAAAAGAAAACGGCTTCTGGTTAACTCAACAAAAAAAGCTTTATATGAAAACGCTTACAGTCCTAGAAGTTCCAGTTGAAATAAACCGGAACCGATGCCATAATCCTAGGACAAAATTTTTAATGAATAATCAAGGTTCAGAACCCAAAACTAAGCCTCTGTTTGTGGAAAATTTGTTGGCGGAAATGAGCAACAGTGACCCATAAATAAGTCGTTTTGAGCGTTCCCAATTTCGCTTTCCAGGATCAAAATACACCGTCCACACTATTCCGCACCTAGCGGCATCTGGCGGTCCAATTTTTACATCTTTGTATAAGTGTACCTCAGTAATGCGACCGGACTTTTCCTGTACGTGATTTTGAACCCCTTCGCGTAACGGACGCATAAAATCTTCCCGGGTTAAACGAAATAGAATATCGATATAATGATCCATATCATTGTACGCGCCATCTATCACGTTTTGCCGAAGAAATATTTCGTCGTCATTTTTCATCAACTCTGATTGACTGGGATAAATGTCAATTTCGTAGATTGAATCTGGCGGAGGTCTATGATGGAATTGTTACAATTTCTAAACCTTAAATAACGCGTTTAAACCTTAAATAACTTCAATTTGCGTCGACGTAGGTTTAAAAAAATGTTTTTGTCGGCGGCTGATTGGCTTTTACAGTTTACGTGGTTTGGATCATAAATCTTAATACAGCATACATCTGTTACGTAATAAATTCTCCACAGGCTAGCTCTATATATGGCAGTTATATGTAGAGAATAATACTATAAATTCCATAACTTGTTTCATGTTCATTGGGCTCCTCGGGTCTGATCGTCACACGCGCGGTTTGAACCTTTTTCGGTATTCTTTTGGACTGTTCCAAAATGAGCTCCTCGTTTGCTCCCCATTTAGGGTAATGTCCAAAACGTTCCTTTTTAGATTGAATCTAGTTATACATATCCTGTAGCACAGAACATGTCACTGTTTGCCCGCAAATCACATGGTTAATTTTAGCCAGCTCGACACCGCGGATAATGTAAAACGTGAAAAATATCATAGTTATGTGACTCACAGACTGTCAGGCCCTTTATTAAAAATATTTTTCTCCATTTTTGAAATAATATATACATATATATTATATATATATAATATATACATATTGAATAATAAAAATTCAATCTTTCCTTGAGAGACTTATGTAATAGCCTTATATTTGAATCCGCCTCATTCAAAGAATCGCTAGGTTGTCTTTCGATGTATAATTTTATACATCTCAAAATATCGGCGACCACACCCTTTATTAATTGGTCCTCATCGCCAGAAAAAATTTTAAGGGTAATCTTCTTATATAGGGATGTGGAATATCATTTCGGTAATGTGTTCAAATTAGAACTTATAAGTTATAACTAGGGTGGCTCATTTCTCACTTGCGCTCCCGTTTTGAATCTCATGTTGCGCTCCGAGCTCAGGGCGTATCTAGTTATTCCAATAAGTCGTTAAAACCAAAATAATGGGCACGCTTTTATACACAGGTTAAGTACTTAACCGTCCACTAAAAAATTTTCAAAACTGGACGGTTAAGCCGGTAGTGCGTAGGCGATTTTTTTGTGGAAATTAAAGAAAAAACGAAATGGACGGTTAAGCAAAAATAGCCATTTTATATAAAACTATGATCTCCTATAACACGTGACTCTTTTTTATGACTGTTATTTCTTACTATTTCATACTTTTTCACTCAATTGACCATTGAAAAAGTTTTAATATTGCTATATGACATTAATTTTTGAGAAACAAAGAGAAAATTTTCAAAATAATTTACTAAAAACCGGACGGTTAAGCCAAACTGGACGGTTAAGCCGGTAGGGCGTAGGCGTTAGCTCTGAAAAAAAAATTAGCTAAAAAGTGGACGGTTAAGCCGGTTCCGGACGGTTAAGTACTTAACCTGTGTATTTATATTTGAATTATTAGACAGGATCTATTTTACTTATAAGAGATATAGAAGTAAAGTCCCCAGTCCCTTATGGTTCATTACCATAAGGGTTAATTTTTCCGGTTAATCATAAATTACCAAAAATAACCGTTAAAGGCATACCGACCGAATACAAAAACCCGATCGGGGATAACTCTTATCGATTTGGAGCTTTAACAAAATAAATGAAAATAGTGCTACAGGCTGCTTGGTAACAAAACCTTCCTTGTTGACAAATGGAAAGCTGCAACGAAATACATATTCAATATTTTTTTTTTTTGATTTTTCTCTCGTTTTTTTCTCTCATTTTTGTTTTGTGAAGTAAAAAAGTAACCACGGGATATTTACACGCCTTTCCCCTTTTTCATTTTTTCCCAAAAAGAACCCAAAACTTTACAGCCCCAATAAAAATTTCGAAAAAAATGGTTAACGAGAACAGTCTGTAAATTACGGAATAAGTGAGGATCAGGCCGTGCCACGGTGTGTAAGTGGCGTGATCGAGAGACCGAATGAATCTGTAGCCTGCATGATTACCAGCCTGTTGGCTTACCAACACCAAAAGGAATTATCTTTTTTCTCTAGGATGATGATCCGACAGGCTACAAGCACGCAGGTTACAAGCAATTCAGCGATAATTAAAAAAGCTTTCCACTTGCCACCAAGGAAGGTTTTGTTACCAAGCAGCCTGTATATGGCGCATATAATATGGCACTGTCGGGATCGCAGGAGTTAATGATGACATCCTGAATTTATTTACAAATCAATTTAATTGTTTGTATTTTATCATAATTCATAACTTATAACATATACCGTAGGGGGACGATCTGCCTGCCACGGTGACATCATAATAGCGTTACAAATCATAGGAAAATTTAATATTTGAAAAATGAATTTGGAACTTCAAAAAACACAAATTTTACTCAAAAACTGATGTTCAAAAATGTGAAACTTCCAGACACTTATTTCATTAGTCTCTTTCATCCCTGCCTGTAAGAACGTTGATTCTCGTAAGTCTGATAGGGTTTGCCCTATATAATATATATATAAAAAGACCTCAAGTCACAACAAGCTCTTTATTCAGAATGATGTCTCAAACGAGACGGATTTCCTAAATTAGAGGCCAGTTGACGCTTAAGGCGACAACTGGCTAACTATGAAATACACACCCTCATTACGGGGCCGCGGGTAACAGTCACGCTTTTATAATACGGTATTCAACCGCATACATCCGCCCCCTACTTACTAATTTAAGGGAGTGCGTATTTCATAATTTCACACATTAAAACACACAGTATAAGTAAATAATTGTACAATAATTAATTATNTTGTCTTTTATTTTCAAAATGGGGACCGCCTTTTGAAATTATGAAATCATAAGCAAAGAAAACAAAAATAAATAATGAACTTGAATAAAACTTACTTTTGTTTGATTTATCTTAAAGGATTTGCGACCTTTGAACTTCAAAATGCGACCTTAAGAGGGGCAAAGGTGGTGTGCGAACTTTAAGAAGAGAAATGCGCTTAAGCGTGACTGATG
>SCLG01002256.1:0-11423 GCA_004367875.1 Oikopleura albicans
TTGGGGAAATTTGGAGCGTTGGCCAACTTTTCCAACACTGCTTACGGGTTTATCCGGCCAATTTTGCCTTCTTCAACTGGCCGGATAAAGCCTTAGGGCGTAAGCGGAATCCTCGAAAATATGAAAAAAAAATGACCGGATAAACGCACGAGTAGGGAACTCCGTATTAACGGAATACCTTTTTTTCCGATTTCAGCAGTCTCTTTGGCGCCCCCAAACTCGTTTTTTTCTTTTCTCGACAAAAAACGAGAAAAAGTGCGAGCGAGAATATTGGTGGTTCTCAAAATCAAGGAACAACTTTTTTTTCGACCTCCCCAAATCAAAAATCTAATTTTGCAGATCGATAGAGTTCGAAAAACTAATAACATTTACAAAAAAAAAATTATAAAAAAGTACACAAAAAAGTACTTTTTTTCATTTTTTCATTTTTTCCTCATCGTAGGCCACTTTCTAGACACTTTTTTTCCAAATTCTTAATGCATTCGTATTTTTAGAAATTTTGCCGGCTCCGTTTTTTTTCATTTTGTCAAAAAACCACTTCTGTCCACCTAGGTGGACAAATAACCCCTAAATTATTTTTTTGATTTGGGGAGGTTGAAAAAAAGTTGTTCTTTGATTTTGAGAACCACCATTATTAGTAAAATTGGTACCTACCGGGAATTGCACAATACCAAGTTGTTATCATCCAATGAGAGACCGCTCTAAACGGGAATTTGTTCCACACCAAATTATTCCACATGATGACCTCGCCCAATAGGAGCCATGCCAAGACAGGCGTTGTTGGTCGATCGAGCAAGATATTCGGGAAGCGGCGTTTCTTGTAACCCTCAGAAGTCCGTATGTTGTTGAATTAAAGGCGATAACCCTCGATCGCACATTTCATCCGGTTATGGTTATGCCACTGTACAACAAAAACAGATGTTTAGCACATTACCTACTTTCGGATAACACAATTCATCTGACTCAGGTATTGTACATGGTGAGGTAATATAGATGCTAAGCCGTTTTTGGTTCGTGAGTGCGCTGAGCGAATATAAGTGACCAAAAAACGGCTAAGCATCTATATTACCTCACCCAGGGTCACCCTGTAACACGGACGGCTTTTCTCAATATTTGTGGCGTTTAGGCGTTAAAGTTTATCTTTGAATCTTCCTATGGATTCGACTTTCTGGCGCAGAAGAAAATTTTACATCGTGACATTTCGGCGCGCAATATTTTACTTGATGACAACCTTATTCCCAAAATAAGCGATTTTGGACTTTCGACTTTTACGGCCGAAGAATACGGACACAATTATTATACTATGAGGAGTACCGACAGGCCACATCCTATAAGGTTAACTATACTTTTTTATGTTTTTTACAGAAATTTTCAATTTTTTTCAATTTTCAACAAATTTTACGGAATCACAAGTTTTCAATGAAACAGTGGGTTGATTTTTGGGAACGGGACTGTACTCGTAAAATTTAATGAATTAGGTAGCATCCATGAGCGTCTACTTTTATCAGCAATAGAATTTATATATAATAAGCCTACGGCGGTCTGTAACTTCATTCCAAGCAACGCCTATTGGCTCATCTTTTTTCAAAGGTCTTTCTATTGGCTAGCGTCCTTTAGCCACGCAAACGATCCACTGCGTTGCTTGGAATAGGATATACAGTCCCGACTTTCCAGTTGTACACGACTGCCCAATTGTGCACTTTTTCAAGAAAATTTTCGAGGCTCCAAAGACTAGCAAATGTTAAAGACTCAAAATCAAAATATGCACATTCGTAAATTTTGCCTCGACCCAAAATGTACCGTTTGAATTTGAAAATCCAACCTTAAAAGTTGTCTGGCAAATCAGTTAAGCATAAACAGAAAAATGTACCACGACTGCCTAGTTGTGCACGTTTTTTGGAAACGGAAATTGCCCAATTAGCAGGTCGGGACTGTATCTAATAGATATATACATATAGGTAATTATATACCGTATTATAGCGCTATGACTGCATTATGCTTTGAGCAATTTTTCTAAGATTTGGAAGGCTATTATGAGTCATAAATTATGACGGCACCGTATTTATTATTACAAGCCACGCGGTGAGTCATTTGCGTGGCTATAGGACGCTAGCCAATAGGAGGAGCCTATAAAAAATCATGAGCCAATAGGCGTGGCTTGTAATTCAGTTACAGACCCGCCGTGCCTACGGTACTGGGGTCTGTAACTGCTTATTATTATTTTTTTTTTTTGAACATTTTCAAAATTTTTTTTTAACATTTCAATAAACTTTTTTTTCAAGAATTTTGAACAAAAAAAGATTTTTTATAAGTTTTTAATCTAAACAATGAGTAAAAAAGTGATGTAATTTTTTTTTTAGAAACTTTGCACCGGAAGTATTTGAATTCGAATTTTCAACATATTCTGATATTTATTCTTTTGGATTTGTAATGTGGGAAGTAATAAATCGAGGTGGACACCCTTACGATCACATAACCGCTTTACGAACGTGGGACATGGCAAAACTTTATATTCAAAATGTGAACAACACTCCCATTATGCCGAAAATATTACAAGAAAGACAAGATATAAATTTATTTCGGGATTTGGCAGATATTATCGCCACTAGTTGGAGTAGGAATCGACAAGAACGACAATCCTTTCTCTTCTATTCAGGAAGGAAATATATTTTCTCGAGTAAGGGTCTAATTTCGTAATGTAACCTTTGCCGCCAAAAAGGGCAGGATTCATTAAATAATAAAATCGATGCCAAGTAAAGGGTCTCAAACTCAAAACTACACCGGGTGCGCAGTTATCGGGCGGGTTTCGCGACAAAAAACCTTTATCGGGCGCCCGATAACTGCTCAAAGCGGAAGCGGAATAAGGAAAAAAAATATGCAAAAAATCGCCCGATAGCAGCACGAGGGTGCCCGATAACAGCACGAGTGGGAAATTTGGTCATATATATGCAAAAATACGCAAAAAACCCGCATGATAACAGCGCAGGGTGCTCGATAACAGAACAAACCTGCCCGATAACTCCGCAGGGTGCCCGATAACAGAACAAACCCGCCCGCTAACTGCGCACCCGGTGTATTTCTATACTACTCAGAGTTTTACGTGAATTTCCGCCGTTTTTTTTTGTTTCGTATTTTCTAGATAGCCAAACTCGAGTTTTTTCGCGCGTCAAAAACTCAAATACATCGCCATCAAGAAAATGCCGGAGAAAAGATACCGGAAATTAATGTGAAACGCTGAGTATATAATAAAATCAAGATGATATCAACATCACTAACCTTCGTCAAAGTGTCAGCTGTACTAATTCAAACTTAAACAGGAAACCCGCCCTTATTTGGCATCCCTTTGTTCTAAATTCAGCCTCATTTTGTTTTCTAAAAATATACTAGTAGCGTCAAATCAAATTTTTATTGAAAATAATTAATGCAAACTAACCCAAAACAATTAATCGAATAATATACACTTTTTTCAGAGTGATTTTGTCCCTTATTTGGGGAGGGTACCGTACTATGAATTTCTACCTAAGAACAAATTCAAGCCCTATTTAATTTTGTTGGGCGATGTAAAATTGCTGACCTCAACATTGAACTCCTGAAAGGTCAAACATATGCAGAAAATCGCATCAATGTGACTCAGGTATTTTTACAATTTTATATTTTCTCCGATATTTCCGGTATTTTCCGGTTTTTTTTTTTTTTTTGCTTCATCAAGTATTTTTCNACAAACTCAGCATGAGTGAGAAAAAAAAAGTTGGCTCGAAAAAAAAATAGGTGCCCACTTTGTACCAACTCTGTAATTGAGTAGATAAGGCTATTGAAAGAAAAACAGGCCAGAGATCAAATCCAAAAATGATAAGCTTCAGGTACACTCAAGTGTAGTGCAAGTGTTCGCTTTTTTTCTATTTTTTCATTCGTTTGACTTGATCCTTTTCGATATGTTTTTTTCTGTATCTTACCAAATAAATTATAATAAATGAAATATGTAGATGGTGATAACATGCATTAAAATTCATGTTTTTAAATTAAAATTTTTGTAACGCATTCCTTTGAACCAGATTTACTCTGACTTTTGGCTTCTTATTTGGATTCGGAATTTTTGCTAGAATTACATTTGAATGTCTAAAGACCTTGTGAAAAAAAACTAGGCCAAATGAAATCACTTTTATAACGGCTGCCGTATGTATGGTTATTTCGTATAATAAGTCAATTTTTAAGTGTAAGTTTTTGAAGTGATTTTCCATTGCAACGATTTTTTTTTGAAATTTTATAGATTTCTTGTCTTGGTTTCTCCTTAGTTTAAGGACGGGTCTATAGCGTTGTTTACAAAACTTACTTCACGGGAAAACGCTATAGAAGCGATTTCACTCTAATTATTTCATTAATTTGTGTTACGAGCTTATGTAGAAATGTTGGAAGTATCGCATCCGAAAATGTTCCACACCATAACGACCCACGTAGCGCCACCACGTGGGCGTGAAGTTGACGAAAATACATATTTCAAACTCTTTGAATACCACGGCAATTAACGAAATAGAGAGTTTTTTTAATAATATTTCGAGAACTGAATCAATGCTGAAAAAACTGAAATAACAGGCGTTTGAAAACTATTCACGACCTTCAAACTGGGTGATCAAAATAAAATTTCGCAAAAAAACATTCGATGGAATAGATTGTCCAGGATACAGTTTTTGTCGATAGGTCCTTTTTGTTAACAAAGAGTATATACGGTCCTTAAAATATATTTAAGTTACCAGAAATGAACGTTAAGTTAGTAAGCCGCTATTAACTGGTTAACCGGAAGCACTAAATTGTTCTTTTTTGTCATTTCTCTGTGAATGTTGCTAATAAACATTATTAGAAGTTCTAATTATTAGAACAATATGTTACAGTACATATCCCAAAAACTAATATTCCGCTTTAAGTTTAACTTTATATGATATTTTATAATTTAAAATTAAATACACCACCTGCGGCGTTATGTTTCCAGCAAATTGTTCGAAAAACCGGAAACATAACGGACGGAAGTATAACGGCGCAGATGGTGTAGTTTGAATTTTGTTACTGGTATTTATTTATATATAATTAAATTTATAATTTATAACGTTATTTTTATATAATTAAATGTTAAAAAAAGCAGTTTACGATAAAGTAGAAGTTTAACGAAACCTTGAAAGTATTCTAAACGTAAGTAACTTCGGATCTCACAAATTATTCTTAAAAAAAGCATGTCCGTATTTCCATACGTTTTAAAATTGTGTACGCATAGTTCAATTTAGTATTTGAAAATTATTGAAGAATCTTCCATTTTTTCTATTTCTACTAGACTTGCGGCTAATCAGCGTTCTATTTTACTTACTTGGGTTTTATTTTTCGTTCCATGCCAGACATCCTTCTATTTACTCCACCTCGTAAAATATCTCTTTATTGTTTTGATAAAAGTTAAATTTCACAACATGAAAAAAAATTCGTGCTTCATTTGCCACAGTGAGCAAAATAGTGATCTGTTTAATTTATTTCAATTGTACCAAACAGACTCCACCTCCACCCCAACCTCTTTTTGGATCTATGCACTTTACCCACGAGCGACAACACCGAAAAACATTTAAGGATGGGGATGACTCAGAATTAAAATATTTGCAATTGCTGTCTTATTTTGTCATTCTCGATTGAGTGTCCTTAAAAACATCTTAAGGACGGGTCAATACCATTGTGTACAAATCAAACTCGAAATTACGAAAGTGCACTTTAATAGTATTTTTTATTTGTTTTATCAATTTGTTTGGGCCTGTGTGCACTTCTGGACTGCCGACAAGTTGATTGGACTGATAAATCTAGAAATTTTTAATGTTTGACATTTCTGTTCAAAATGGAATTACAAAAAAAAAAATCGCTCTCGCAAAGTGTCTGTAAAAAATTAATTAAATCGTTTGTTTTACGTCAACAATACTGACCCGTCCTTAAGAAAAAATCAAAGACAAAAAAATTTGTAAAATAAAACAGAAGGTTTATTGACAAAAACTGCACCCCATGGCCTTGTTTCACCTCCCAGGGAGGTGCTCCCTGCGCCGTACATATTTTTTTAAACGAAAGACATTTAAGGAGGGTGATGAGTCAAAGTTCGGAACTGCTGTTATTTATTACATTATTTTGGTATTCTCGATCAAGTCTTCATTTAATGAATAAGAACAATATTCGTGAAAAAACCCAATTAAAAATAAAATAAACGTGTTTTGAAAATTTCAGAACCCGGTTTGCCCTATTTTACGGTACATTCATTGCGTCGTTGCTAAACAATTTTTCGAAAGATTTCAACATAACGACATAGTTTTATCATAAGGGTAAAACATTTAAGGATTGGGATGTAAAAGATTGAAATTTTGGGAACAGGGATATTTTAAACGAAACATAACCGTTAAGGACGTTGGTGACCTAAAAGGCAAATTAATTAATTAACTATCACGTTTTAACATTATTGGGGGTAAAAAAGTGACGAAAATCAAGAAAAATAGCTAAATTTTATGAAAATTTTTATTTTTAGAATTTGTGTACTAGTTGGCTCTATAGAGTCGACATTGCACTTTCTAACCATCAAAATAAAAATATATGTCGAGCAACTAGTACTATTATTCTTCTATATAGTCCGTTGAACCTTTTTGAGCTTACAGGTCAAGTTTAAAGTCAATTGGTAGTGTATTGCAGGAGAAATGGCTTACTTTCGGAATCCTAATTTTTTTGAAAAATAGGGTCAGCAACGTCCTTAAACATAACGGCGCAGGGACTGTTTCACAGTTTAGCAAAACGCATGTTTCCGATTACAACTTTTTTTTATGAAATAGGGTCATTCCTTTTTACAATAGGGTATTCTTAATGTGAAAATCATGAACGTTTTTTTGGAGATTATAAGTAGATTACGCAAAATCACCATGTTAGACGCTAAAAAACGTTTTACGGAAATATTGAAGCGGGTGTTGATCTGGTGTTAATGTTATTAAATTTCAAGAAATTTTAGCTCGGTAAATGAGTGAGTCGGATAAAATTAAAGGATTCGACTTAAGCTTTTTCGACAAAAATCATTGGTTCATTTAACTCCGAAGGGGAACGAGTGGATACTAACCCGTAGGGGGAATTTCGTGCAAATTTGCACGAAACGGTTTTATGACTGTTTTGTCAACTAATCATAAACTCTTCATAAAGATTTGACAAAAAAGCTCTTAAACTCTTCATAAAGATTTGACAAAAAAGCTCAACAAGAAGTTTTCGGCAAAATTTTGTTTCGCAAAGTCCCAGAAAAAAAATGTGAAATAACTTGGGACATACTTTGATCAGACATTTACTACAAAAAAATTGTTTTTTTTTATTAAACGAAACCCTTGAAAATTCTATTAAAAAATTCGGCTGTGGCAGTTTTTTTAATTCGCAATTTTCCCATTTCTACAAAATGTACCGATATACAGTTGGTGACGTAACGAGTTGACACATTTGTTTCCTGTTTTTTCGTCAAAAACTGTCAACTTGTTTCACTTTGTCAACTTGTTACGTCACTTTTGCCCCTTTTTTGCCCAACAACGCCCAAAAACTGTTAACTCTTTTCACTTTGTCAACTTGTTATGTGTCAACTCGTTACGTCACCAATTGTATCTGGTTATTATACTCTCGATTGATATTTTTTCCAACATTTCTCACCGTTGGAGATAAGTGTTTACAGAGGGTCACCCAATAAAGGTCAGTTTCGTGTTTTGCGAAACCGACTTTTAACTCACAGGGGAAGTGCGTGTAAATAGACACGCAACTTGTTTTTTCGTTGATTTAAAGCATATGGAGGCCCCGTAGGGCAAAACGGGTATTGGTGACCCCCCTCAACTTTTCGAGAAAATTCGATTGACGGTGTTTTTTTGCGTAGGTTGGAGATTTCAAACCGCTCTCTAGGGGGCCCTGGTGGCCAATATCAATTTCTGAATAGTCAGATCGACGTAGTTTGACGAGCTCTACAACTTGGCTTTACCAGTTTTTTCTAATTATTGCGAATTATTGTGAATTTTTAGAGTGCGTGTTTTTTTACACGCATTTTCCCCCTACGTGTTCCCAAAAACTCCTTCCCCCTGAGAGTTAAATGACGAGCCTACCCTCATTTGGCCTTCAGTAATAAATGTAGAAATCAAATACGCATCCAGGATGCGGCATCCTTTATTCGAGGGTCCGTATTTGGCGACCCCCGGTTTTAGCCAAATGAAAATGGTGCGCTGAATTATGTACGACAAAGGAGATAACTAGATTTACTTTCCTTCCAGTTCGTCGTGGGTTAACGCAACATTTTTTTTTCTTTTTGTTTGGTACGTTGTCGATTATAAGTAGATTACCCAAAAAGAAAAATCGCTTTTACAACAGATGATATGTTGCACATTTTCCAAATGGAACAACGAAAGTTTGTATTCATCTGGTGCTTTAATATGATTAAATTTCCAAAAGAAACAAAAGATATAAGTAAGTTTTTTTTTTCGTAAATAAGAAAAGTGTCAAAACAATGTTTTTAAAACGTTTAGGTCGGTTAGACTTTGTATAACACATTACTTGAGAGGCAAGAACATTTTCTACATCTGATAAATTTTAAAGCTATGTTAAAAATGTAAAACAAAGAACTGTTTGAATGCAAATTAAGCCCAGTGTGAATAGATTGGAAGGTATTTTGGCCCCCTTAATTTTGCTCTGAGTATAGTTTGTAACTTTGGGAAGTTAAAAAAATGGAAAAATTGTTGACACCGCAATAACTTCGACAGATCTCTATTTTATTTAGCTTAACTCTCAGGGGAAGGAGTTTTTAGGAACCCGTAGGAGGAAAATGTGTGTAAATAAACACGTACTTCAAAAATTCACAATAACTCGCAATAATTTAAAAAAAAACTGGTAAAGCCAAGTTGTAGAGCTCGTCAAACTTCGTCGATCTGACTATTCAGAAATTGATTTATGCCACCAGGGCCCCCTAGAGAGCTGTTTGAAATCTCCAACCTACGCAAAAAACACCGTCAATCGAATTTTCTCGAAAAGTTGATGGGGGTCACCAATACCCGTTTTGCCCTACGGGGCCTGCATATGCCTTAAATCGACGAAAAAACAAGTTGTGTGTGTATTTACACGCACTTCCCTCTAGGAGTTAAGCCTAAGTCATCGAGATATTTACAAAAACCTCTTAGAACACCGGGGGCGCAGTTAACCCTCTATTTTTGATGAATCGTACACTTTTAAGCCGAAAAAAACGTCTACATGGTCCGTTAACTAAGGATAGTGGTGCGTAGGCGGATAATCCACAAAAAATGTTGTTCTTGCAAATTGTTTCTGGAGATTGTTTTCAAGATTGTTGATTTACTTAGTGTTAGCTTACTTAGGTAAGCGGGGTATTTTTTTCGTGTTAACTTATGTGCGTCAGAGCAGGTTGGCCTGTTTTTTTAATATATTTCTCAAAATTTATACATGTATATGATATTCAGTATATCATTGTTTTTTTAACCACTTATTTTCATTTAGACTTTATTCTTACTAAGACAGTTTTAAGAAGCCCAAATATTACACGTGAAACCAAAGAAATTGGGTTTTGATTTTTTTTTTGCGTAGGTTGAACATTTTTCAAAAAACTTTTTGTTCTGATTTCAACATGATGAGGTTCACATGAAAGCCTTTGTTTCACTGATTGCATAAGTATATATGATTTCTAAATTCAAGCCAGAACAAAAAAAGTAAAAAATTTCCAAAGTCTCAAAAAGTAGCAAAAGTGGATGTACCCACATTCACGAAACGGTATGCATGTTAGCACGTAGGTGCATTTTACGTTTTTTTTATGATAACTATGACACAACTTTCCGCTTCATTCGCTTTTTTTTAATTTCAAATCCAAAATTTGCACAGCTTTAATATCAACGGCATACTTCAAACAACTAAAAAATTAATATATTTTAAACAAGTTGAAAAATGATAAAGACATAATCGACAAAGGATCAGTTTCATTTTTTTTTTCTTTTTTTTTAAATTCTGGTGGAACCAAAAACGTAAATGAGTTCTCAATCATTATTTTTTGGTGAGAGACGGTGACTTTTAACATAATTGAAGCGACTGCTGCCTCAACATGTCTCGATAAAATTTACTTCGTTAAAAATTTAAAACAAAAACGAATGAAGTAAAAAAATTTACGTTGCTATTCGGACACCTGCAATTTTATATCAGCAAGTCGAGTTCGGCTGCAAAACGAGTCTGAACGGTAATTGTGAACGATTTGAAGTGTAGAAAAATAAGTAAAATGACAGATAAGTTACGTTTGGAAACACGACTTATTTTATCACAGAAAATTAAACCACCTACCTGTTTAAAGCTACAGAAAGTTTATCCGCTTAGGTACTAACTGCTTAAAGTAACAATCAGTTTATCCGCCTACGCACTACCTGCTTAAAGTAACACTTCTACTTAGAATACAATTTTTGTGTTCTTTTTTTTTAATTTAATTTAAGCAGATAGGCGGAACTTTCACTTTAAATAGGTAGTGCATGGGCGGAAAACTTAATGTTACCTTAAGCAGGTAGGTGGTGTATAAGCTTTATAGCTGAGCCAAGCCAGGTAATTTCTAAAGCGAGCCGAGCCCAGCCAAGCCAGATAATTTTTGAGCTAGAGCGAGCCGAGCCGAGTAAAAAAAAATTCTCCGCCCAAAAGCCGAGCCGAGCAAAAAATATCTCTATCGGAAAAAGTTTTCGAAAAAATTAAAAATTGGATCAAAATGCTTTAAAGATGCCGTTATCATATAAAAGTGTTTCTGAAGTTTATTTTGGTAGATTTCGAAAAAATCCAATTGCATTTTTCGAAAAACTTTTTAACAAGTGTTATAAATCCGAAATATCTATGATATTATTGAAAAAAAATGTGTCAAATCAAATTTGATCATATAATCAGTATAATTAGAACTAAGATTGTCACGTTACTTACCATAGTAGGTACTACATATCAAGATCTACAAAAACACAAAAAAGCGACATACACCACCTAACCATCTGATTTAACACATTTTTTTCCGAAAAAGCTGCAATGTCCTTTAGGAGTTAATTTGTTTACAGAACTGATAAAAAATGTAATGTTTTTGGATATCCAAAAAAGTGTTATTTCAATTGAAAACTGTTGATTCAAATGGGTAGTGCGTAGGCGGAAATACTGGAAAAAAAGACAAAAAAAAAGACAAAAAAATGTTAATTCTACTGCAAACTGTTAACTCAAATGCAAACTGTTAACCCACATGATGTTAACTCACATTGTCAGGTGGTGTATAATAAAATTATATGATACTGCGTAGAGAGGGGTCGCCAAGTAAGGGACGGTTTCCTGTTTAGGAAAAGCGTCCCTTACTTGGCGCCTGCCCCCTACTTGGCGCACCCAGAGTTTTTGTCTGATAGTCT
>SCLG01002263.1:0-10074 GCA_004367875.1 Oikopleura albicans
GAAAATGTCGGCCAGATAACTGCGCAGGTGGTGTATACAATGTAATATAAATCGTATTCAAATAAGTGAATATGTTTTAGATACACATTTCTTTGAGCATTTGGCAGAATGTCTTTGGTCTGAATATCTGATAAACCACCTGCGCAGGTATCTAGCCGGATTTCCCGCTAGTTTCTTTATTTGGCCAGAATTTCGAGCAAATTTATTCTACCCACTCCACTTACGCACTGCGTAGTTATCTAGCCATTATTTTGTAACAAAATTTTTTTACGAAAATATTGGCTAGATAACTGCGCAATATTTGATTCCAAAAATAATTTTGTATTTCGAATTCAAGCTGTGCCGAGCATTTTGACGAATTTTGACCTGAGAGATAAAATTCTAAAAAGTCGTTTGGATTCTAAATTATACAGAAGTAATCGTCCATCGTTTCATAACACGTCGGAACGGTTCGGAAAGGTCCGGAAGCTATCGTTGGCAGATCTTGCAAATGTCATACGAAAAAATGGCCGTTTATGGAAACAGGAGACTTTATGAACTGTCCGCTTTTTACTCATTTTGTTTTTTTTGCGGGAAAAATGGGAAAAATTGGAAGATAGTGGGGTGAAACATGACGGCGCACCTGGTGTATATACAGGGGAGGGCATGATAAGGGACAACGTCATAAGGGACGCTTCTGCTATTGAAGGGACGGTTGTGCTTTTTAAGAGACGCTTTTTTGCTAAAATAAACAAAATCGTCTAAATAAGGAACAAAAAATGCCAAATACGGGACACGTTTTTGTAAAATTGTGACAATTGCGACATCTGGGACGGTTTGAACGGACAGGTGCTTAATCGTCCCTTATCAAGCCCTACCTCTGTATATATAATAGTCCAACATGAACAGTTCTTAACGCCCCCTGTAAATAGTTTCGTGAAATGGAGGTGATTACTAATTTATACAGACACGAACTTTATTCCAAAAAGACAAACCTGAGTCCGAAAAGCAAAAATTCGTTACCATGGCCGCAAAATAACGACATATCCAAAAAACCATATAAACTACGTCCGATCAACCTTCGAAGACCACATTGGGCGCAATCGGCGACATGAAAAAAAAAATCGCCGTTCTTGAAAATAATAAAATTATAAAAATGAAAAAAAAAATAAACTTTTGCTCGTTTTCTAAGTTGTTAAGAGATTTATTATTGACAAATCTTATTCTTGTTTTGATTAATTGAAAAAGCGATGTGGGCAAATGTGCGCTCTTATGTTCTTACAAAAAACTCTTTATAGGGTGAAACATAACGGTGCTCACGGTGTAACAAGTTGTTGGTCTTTTTTGTTAAAATATTTAGTCTTTTTTTCCAAAATAAAAACGAAAAAGTGAAAAAATACCGGAAAATAAACCGATAATTGTGCAATACAGGGGGAAGGCCTAGTTAAGGTACCTACCCTTACTTGGCGTTGTCACTTTAATGTACGTTGATTTTTTTCGAAAAACATAATCACTGGATAAGCTTTCTCGAGAAATTACAAGGTTTTTCAGTTTTTCCACACCAGGGCTCGGCGAGAGGCTCACATAACATATGTGATATAAGCCATTGGCCATGGCTAACCTTGGTTTAGCTTAGCTTCAATTACATAATATGTAAGCTTAACCCAGCTAAGCTTAAGAAAAATTATGGCTTGCATAAGCTAAATTTTGTTTGGCTTATACTTTTTTTGGCGTATACTTTTCGGATTATACTGTTTTTTTTTAGCTTTTTTTTGGCTTATGCCTTTTCAGCTTATATGGTATAAGATAAGCTAAGCTAAACCAATTTTGTTTTTGGGCTCACATAAAGTAAGCTAAGCCAAAATTAAATTTCGGCTCATATTAGGTAAGCTAAGCTAAGCCAAAATATCAGCCGACTTTGCCAAGCCCTTGTACTGTTGAGAAAGCGTAACTTCCAGACATTTTTCTTACTGATTCTTTATACTTTATTAACCCGAAAATGATTAGAAACTATTCGCCGAATAAAAAAAGTCTTGTGATAGCATATCGCAATCGGCTAAATTTATTTCATGCTACTCGATAAAAAAAACCGCGTAACTTCATAACGTAATAAATTTCAATCAGTCCAAGATATTTATCCAGGTCGACTGCTCTTGATAAGGTCCAGTTTATCTGTATATATTCCAAATCCATCTGTTTTTGCAAAAATAGTATTTTTAGATTTTTTTGATTACACCGGGTGCGCCGTTATCTGGCCGACATTTTCGCCGAAAAAATGTTTTGTTACGTAATAATGGCCAGATAACGGCGCAGGGCGTAGGCGGACTGTCTGGAAAATTCTCGGCTGAAAGCGGCCAGATAACAGCACGAGCGGTGAATTGCGCAATACCCTAATGTTATTATCCAACGAGAAACCGGCCAGATAAGAGCANTTTTTCTAAATCTGTGTTAAAACATATTCGTGTTAACGGAATTCGTGTTAAAACATTTTCGTGTTAACGTAATTCGTGTTAAGAAAGGTTTCGCCCGACCCGACTATTATTTGTCGTACCCATACTTGGGCTATTTTAGTGTTATTTATTTACGTATTTATGATTTTCTAGAGTTATACACACGGGGTGCGCAGTTATCTTGCAAACTTGGTCCTTGAAAAGTCTCAAGATAAGCATTTTTTTCGCAAGATAACTGCTCAGGGTATATAATATAATTATTATAAATCCCGAAAAACAAAATTCTGATAAGTCGCAAGATAAGCGTACGACCGGCAATTTTCGCAAGATAACTGCGCACCCTGTGTATTTGATTAAAATCAATGATAAATATCAATGTCTAGATTAGTTCTGAGTTAATTACAATTTTAATTAAGTATATTAGCGGATTAAAAACTATTTTTATTAATAAAAAAGTTTGATGGTAAACAATGGAAAAATAAGCGACCCTTTTTTAGGCCAACGACCCTCACTTACGTTCTCTTTTGATTTAATTAACAAATCTAACATACACCGGGTGCGCAGTTATCGGGCGGGTTTGGCAACAAAAAAACCTTAATCGGGCGCCCGATAACTGCTCAGGGCGGAAGCGGACTAAGGTAAAAAAATATGCAAAAAAACCCGCCCGATAACAGCACGAGCGGGAAATGTGGTCATTTATACACATATATATTCAAGAGCAATGCGCAGGGAGCCCGATAACTAGACACAAACCCGCCCGATAACTGCGCACCCGGTGTATTACTTATTATTAATTAGCTTTTACAGACCGAGTGTAGAATTCCGTGGCACCTGACGACCATATCGGTTAAAAGTACATTTAGCGTCATTTTAGTGGCTCCACTTATCTACACTTAACTTTATCCAAGCACAAACGACAAAAAGCTTTATAACTAGGGTACCCGTAACTTTTTAGGGACCCTATCAACAATATGGAAAATCTATCACTTTAAAGCATTTTTGATGTTTTTTTTTTCGAAATGACTCAAAAGTATTTTTAACATCTTTTTTGAAAAATTTTTTTTTGTTGTTCTCCTATAAATTGTGTATAGTACTAGGCTGTACGTTTTTTATATAGTGGCCTTATTACGAACACCCTGTAGATTACGTAACCAGAGGGTTTATTCCAGTTTTTTTTTGGTGTCATCGAAAAATTATCCGATTTTATATAGAAAGTCCGATACCTGATATTTTTTAAATCATCACCTAAAGATTTGTTTTTGCATGAAAGAAAAAAATCGTTTTTCAATACAGTCGGGGGTCGCTCGATGTGCACCTAATGTATATGAATATCTCTTAACTCGCAGGGGGAAGTGTGTGCATATATGCACACGACTTGGTTTTTCGTCGATTTAAGGCATGAGGAGGCCCCGCAGAATTGGTATTGCTGACCCCCCTCAACTTTTCCAGTAAATTCCATTGGCGGTATTTTTTGTGTAGGTTGGATATTTCAAACAGCTAGGGGGCCCTGGCGTGCCAAATCAATTTCTGAATAGTCAGATCGACGTAGTTTGACGAGCTCTACAACCTGGCTTTACCAGTTTTACCAGAATTATTGCGAATTTTTACGTGCACACAATTTCCCCCTACGGGTTATCAAAAAGTCCTTCCCCCTGAGAGTTAATTTACACGTTTTTCAGGCAGGCCTTTTTTCTAAACAAAACTCCCAAATTGTTTTCTGAATAAAGTCGTTTCTTAAAACGTCCATATTACGCGATATTCCCATAAAATAGGTACACATCGAGAGACCCCGGACTGTATATTCAATTTATTCAATGTTCTCAGACAGGAAAAATAACAATGATATACAGTTCATAACCCTTTTTAGGTTTTCTTCGTCAAGTACAACGACCCTATTTACGTAAAATTGGAAAAATTGGATATTATGATTCGTCTGGCCTCGCCTCACAATATTACTCAAGTTTTGGCCGAACTGAAAGAATACGCCACCGAGGTCGACGTCGATTTTGTTCGAAAATCCGTTCGAGCAATTGGACGGTGCGCGATTAAGGTGGAAAATTCGGCCGAACGATGCGTTTCCACCCTCATTGATCTCATCCAGACTAAGGTACAGTTAGGTGTCCTTATAGTGGTCGATGGGAACTAATTTATTAAAAAAAAAATCATGTCTTTTTACACTTTTTTCTATAAAATCATGTCTTTTTGAATTTTTTCCACGCACTAAGGGTTTATGGCGGATAAAAGTGGTCCAATTTTTTCAGATGGATATAAGGTCAAGTCCGTTTTTAGACCTTGACCTTATAACCAACCCCTATACTTTTTGTGGTTATAAAGTTTCAGGCGATTTTGGCCCATTTAAAAAATCTTGAATAAATGGTGTCTTTCCGTAATGTTTACACGCAACCTTATAGCTAGAGTCCGAAGACTTCTGAATTCGAAAAAAAATCAGCTCTAAGACCCCATATACAGGGGGAGTGAATTTTGAATTTCATTTCGAAAAAATGCGTCCGGTAATTTGAATTTTTTGGCAAAAGTGTGCCTTAATTTGGGGTCCCTTAATGTTAGACCCCCTGTAGGAGTTAAGAACCAAAAAATGAAAGGTACTTACAAAAAAAAAATCCGAGCCTGATTGGGTAAAAAATAATTTTCTCAAAAATTTAGGTGAATTATGTGGTGCAAGAAGCCATAGTGGTGATCAAAGATATTTTCCGAAAGTACCCAAATAAGTACGAGTCGATAATTGCGGTACTTTGTGAAAATTTGGATTCTCTTGACGAACCGGAAGCTCGAGCAGCTATGGTATGGATTATTGGGGAATACGCCGAACGCATTGATAATGCCGATGAACTGCTCGAATCATTCCTCGAGGGGTTCAACGATGAATCTACTCAAGTTCAACTTCAACTTTTAACCGCCATCGTCAAGGAACGATTCATATTTGTGATTTATACTTGGCGTCGTTGGGCCTGTCTTAACTCCCAGGGGGAAGTGCGTGTATGTAGACACGCAACTTGTTTTATTCGTCGATTTAAGGCATATGGAGGCCCCGTAGGTCAAAACGGGTATTGCTGACCCCCCATCCACTTTTCGAAAAAATTACTTGGACAGTATTTTTGCGTAGGTTGAAGATTTCAAACAGCTCTCTAAGGGGCCCTGGTGAAATCATTTTTTACGGCTCAGACCCTAGTTATAAGGTCTGACATTTTTAACAATTTTAAGGTCGGGCTAGTTGTTTTACATTTGTATTTTAGGTTTTGTCAAAATGTTTTTTCCAGATGATTATAAGGTCAAGTCAGTTTTTAGTCTGACCTTATATTCACGTTTTTGAATCCCAAATAGTTATTTTTGAAAAAGCCGAACGAATGTCAACAATTGGTCCAAACGGTTTTATCTTTGGCAACGCAGGATTCGGACAATCCGGATTTGCGCGATCGAGGATACATTTATTGGCGGCTTTTGTCGACCGATCCGGCGGCAGCAAAAGACGTCGTTTTGGCCGAAAGACCGCTTATTTCCGACGAAACCGACCTGATTGAGCCCACCCTCTTGGACGAGTTAATTTGTCATATTTCTTCGCTTGCCTCGGTTTATCACAAACCGCCAAATTCCTTCGTCGACGGTGCCAAAATGCCGATTAAGGGACGGTTCTTTTGTTATTAAAAAGTCAGTTATGTGTTGGTCAACCCTGCATCGTTATTAGGTAACCCACTTGAGTGGGTCAAAAGGTCAAACTTAAAAGGTCAAACTTGACCTTCCGTTTTTACCATTTTGAACATGATTGTTTTTTTTTTGTCGATTTTTTTTTATGAAATGATGGCTTTTTTACGGTTATTTAAAATCATTTCCAAACTTTTTTTAGAAAGGGGGGAAGATAAGGTCGAGTCATTTTTGTGGGCTTTGACCTTATAGACTATAAGTTATAGTTTATAAGTTATAAACACTCGTGATTTCCAATTTAAAGAATTTTAAAGAGTAGATTCATAAATTTGAATCTTTTAAATCTTTTGAAACTTTTAACATAATCTAAGATTGTTCGGGAATATCCTGTTTTTGCGTTAACTCGCAGGGGGAAGTGTGTGCATATATGCACACGACTTGGTTTTTCATCGATTTAGGCATTAGGAGGCCACGTAGGGCAGAATTGATATTGCTGACCCCCCCCCTCAACTTTTCGAGAAAATTCCATTGGCGGTATTTTTTTTTGCGTATGATAGTTCAAACAGCTCTCTAGGGGGCCCTGGTGGCCCAAATGAATTTCTTAATTGTCAGATCGACCTAGTTTGACGAGCTCTACAACTTGGCTTTACCAGTTTTACCAGAATCATTGCGAATCATTGTGACTTTTTAAGTGTGTGCATACGTGCACACAATTTCCCCCTACGGCTTATCAAAAGGTCCTTCCCCCTGAGAGTTAAAAACGTTTTTTTTTTTGGAAATTTTAATATTTTTTTTGGCGTTTTTTTATGTCAAGCATATTAGACGTCATCTTTAAAACGAATTTGCATTAGAACCTAAATAAAGTCACTCAAACCCGGAGCCGCCGGTGCCCAAGCTGAAGCGGCAAGTGGCGAAATTGGAGGTTCTTCGGCGCCTGCTGCCCCAGCGCCTTCTATAATTCCGACCCAAAATAATCTCATTGATGATTTGCTCGGGCTTGATTTGGGTGCGCCGATGCCGGACCGCTCAATGCCGGTACAGTCAAATGCGCCGCCACCAATGGGCGCTGTTGATCTTTTATCCGGCGGTTTGGATTCACTTCTTGATATTGGCGGTGGAGCAGCACCTGCTCCACAAATGAACTCCAATCCGATGGGTGGCGGTATGATGGACCTGTTGGGTGGCGGTATAGGGCCGGGCCAGAAATTAGATTTTCAGGGTCATTTTTTGGCGTGAAGTTAGAGTCAACGCACTGTACGTTACGCAGATATAAATATGTACAGGGGGTCGGGTTATAAGGTCTCAAATTGTGACCGTTATAAGGTCAAGTCAGTTTTTTTCATATAAATCATGTCTTTCAAAACTTTTTATTGGGAAACTGCATCTGGTAAAGTCAGTTTTTTTGGGCTTGACCTTATAACCAGACCCCTGTATTTAAAAAAAAATGCGCAATCCAAATAAATAAACAACTAGCACTCATAGGGCGTAAAATATGTCTTAACCTTTAGGCACCTAAACAAATTTGAATCGTCATATGGTCAAGTCAGTTTTTGGTCTTTGACCTTATGTCTTTATGCGAACGTTTAGTTACCGTGAAAGAATTTTGTAATTTCTAACCCCGGTAAAGGTGGCCCTCCAGCACCGCAAGCGGCCCAACCACCGGCCCAAGCGGGTCTTTCCGGACTCGGAAATTTGGGCATTTTTGGCGGCATGGCGGAACAACCGGCGGCGAGTAGTAATAAGACTATGTGGTGTAATCCACAGCAATGTATGGGACTTGAACTAATGGGAGAAATTATTCAACGCAATGGACAAATCACAATGGAAATGGATATCGCAAATAAGGTATGACTTTCACACCCCTACTTTATTATATACCGGTTTATAATTTACTCATCACATATGCGTTATAAAATACCGTACACAGGATGCGCCTTTAACCGGTCACTGTTTGGACCAATTTTTTAGAGATAGCAGTATTTAACGACTGCGCATTGACCTGTTAACCGGCCGAAAACCCGTTAACCAGCCACTTTTTGGAAAATTTTAGTGGCCGGTTAACGGCGCATCTTTTAGACGGGGACCTTCCCGCCCCCGTTGACACAATTTTCTTCTACAGAAATCATGTCTTTTTACAATTTTTTTTTTTGCTTTAAGGCGACGTCATTTTTAGAATGCATCAATGCCAAGTCATTTCGGTTTTAGCTTGATTTTAAAAATAAATTTTGAAAAGTTGTCCAACGCGCTATTTTTTATATACACTCCTGTGCAGTTATCGGGTACAAACTTTGAGACAAAAATTTTGCTCGATTCCGTAATTTTTACCCGATAACGGCGCAGGGCGTAGTAGTAACTGAAAAACTTTTGGCAAAAGTTTCAGTCGATAACGACGCAGAGGGTTATTGCATTTTTATAATTTTTCATAAAAATAGTTTTTACCGACTGGTAGAGTTTTTTTTAGAAGGAACCGAACGCGAAAACACTTCCAGCGAGCACCGTGCTGAGTATGCGCGTATAACAATTCCCGTGTTAGAGCAGCCCGGTCTTTTCGCGGGGCTGCTTTGTCATGGGACTGGTTACACGCGCATATTCAGCCCCGCTTCGCGGGGCTGCTTTGTCATGGGAATTTTTCATCGTAATTTGACCCCATTTTCACCGAAAAATGACCAAAAAGGGGTCGAATTACAAGTTTGAGAATTTTTAAATAGCATAATCGTGATCGCCGTAAAAAATCAGATCCAATAAGTACCATAAGGGCCGAATTTAAGCAAGTCGTAATTTGACCCCATTNTGAATTTTTGACAAAAAATATGACCTCCGATATCGGACATCCGCTAGTACCGGAAATAACCGGTTAAAACACAAAAACACCGGTTTCTCGAATACCGGTCGATGATTTTTCCCGAAAAAAATACCAAACCTTTCATTTTTCACGAGGATTTTTTTGGTGGGGTCAAAAATGTCATATGACACCCTAAGGGGGTCAAATTACAAGTTGTTTAAAATAGGATATTAGGGGGTTCATTCGAACGTATTTTGAACAGCGATTACGAATATGCTATCTAAAAACTCTAAAACTTGAAATTTGACCCCTTTTTGGCCATTTTTGACAGAAAAAGGGTCAAATTAAGACTTCCTCAGAATGGGCCGTTATGGTACTCATTCGATCCGATTTTCAATGGCGATCACGAAAAAGCGATTAAAAAATTCTCAAACTTGAAATTTGACCCCTTTTTGGCGATTTTTGACAGAATAAAGGGTCAAATTACGACTTCCTTGAAATTGACCGTTATGGTACTGAATCGATCCGATTTTTAAGGGTGTGCCATATGCGACTTGCCAAAAAGCTTTTCTGACCATGGTAGTGAACTTGGATATCCGTTCGGACTTAAAGTGACATTTCCAAGTCCGCACGAGTCAAAAAAACAAAAAATCTAGAAATAATGAGCCTTTTAGTTCATAAAATGTAACTCATANTCAACTTTAGTGTGGACGCCCAAGGACCATTTTTTAAGAAAAAAAATGGTCAACTTACGCGCGCCGCGGGGGGCATATGTGTTGACCAATCATTTCAATTATTTCGAAAATTGGTTCGTCTAACCTTCTTGAGTATATTCGCAAAAAGTTCAAATTAATGAGAGTTTTATTTGAAGAGAAAATGACTTCATCTGGGAGTCTTGTTTTTACAGACAGTAGGGTATGGCACACCCTTAATGGCGATCACGAATATGCAATTAAAAAATTCTCAAACTTGAAATTCGGCCCCTTTTTGGCCATTTTTGACAAAAAGGTCTAATTACGACTTTCTTAAAATGAACCGTTAAAGTACTCATTCGATCCGATTTTAATGGCGATGACGAATATGCGCTTTAAAAATTCTCAAATTTGATAATTGACCTCTTTTTGACAACAATAAGGTCAAATTACAATTTATTTGTAACGAGGAATTACAGTCCCGACCTTCTAGTTGTGCAATTTGCGTTTCCGA
>SCLG01002269.1:0-12587 GCA_004367875.1 Oikopleura albicans
TTTAGGGGCGTTAAGTTCCGTAGCCAGGCGGTGTAATTTATCCTATAATAACAGTACTTGATAATAATTTGATACAAAATGAGCCTAAAAATACAGTACAGTTTTCTGAAAAAAATAATTTACAAACCAACTTTTTGGAAATCATATACATATTTCATATTATGCAATTATATTAGGTTTTGCTTATCAGTGCATTCCGGGTCAGAATTGTTTACACATTTGAGTTCACGCCAAAACGCTATGAAAGATATTCTAGAACTCGAATAAGCAAGGTGCGCCGTAAGGCTTAACAGGTGATTGATATGATATGAAGATATGTACTAGGGGAAATTATTTTCGCGAAAAAGTGAAACATAACGAGGTGACATGAAGAATTTATACAAATAAATGGCATGAGCGACTAGTATACACACATTTTACACAAAATTATTATCATATAAAAACTAAGCGTAAGGTAAAAACGAACTTTTATCTTCCCCAAAAAGTAGAATTTATTTTGTACATTGAACGACTGTACAGTTTCGTTACATATTTCAATATAAGTTCTCAGAAAACCGTTCACTCCGAAGGACGTTTATCTCGATGAAGGTTTATTAAAAATTCACAGATAAGTCTCTGGAAAATACCTCAAAATAGTTGACGGAATTTCAGGCGCCATAATATGTTTTGGAAAATGTTTAGCATAAAAAACATTTCGTCTCAGGAATTCGGATATTATATAATAATTGAAGTTATCAGAGCATATGTCATTTGTACTGGTAGTACCAGTCTGGTACCGAGTTTAGTTTGCTCAGTATACACTCCCTGTGCACTTATCGTGCCAAAACCCTGATGGTGCGCTTATCTTGCCAATTTTTTCCCAATTTTGTTTCCAAGGCATGCGCCTACGCCCTATGCACGTATCAAAACTTTTCAAATTGAAAAAAAAACTATATTTTTTCGTAGTTCAATTTTCTCTACAAAAATAGCAGTTTAGCTGCGAAAGCTAAAGGGAAAAATGGGAGTTCATTGTAAATTCTCAATATCTCTTTTTTAGTTCAATGGACATATGATAATATTTTTTTTCGCCATTTAATCCACAATTTTTTCATCAGGTTGACAATAGATTTATTTTTTAGAATTTATTAACGTTATACAATCACACTGAAATCCGAAACATTCTAGAGCTCCGAGATATTCCAGATCGTGCATTTATCTTGCCAAATCTTGGAAAAACCATGATTTACAGCTAATCCGCCTACGCCATGTGCGTTTATCTTGCCATTTGCACTTATCTTGCCAATTTTTGGGTCGGCGAATGTGCACAGGGAGTGTATTTCAGACACCACCTAACATTATATCTAACATGATATCTAAACGTTAAAAGCGGTTATATAACCAAATTTGGGTAAAATAATTTATATTATAGAATCTATAACTTATAGTATAATTGGTAAGAAATGTTACAATTATGACCTGGTTGTGAAAAACGTTTCTAAGTTCACTCTTTCATGGTTACACGCCAAAATAACGTTGGACCTTAGGTAGTACCTTACCATCTTTACCTAAATTTTATCGAAAATCGACTTAATTCTAGCAAAATTGGGCCATTTCGAAGCATGACCTGAATACAATTTGGCCATTGATGCCTTAACTAATACCTTTTCAAGGTTTTTTTTGAAAAGTACATCTATACGAAATGAATCAAATCTATGTAAGACAGCGAATTACATGATTCAAAACAGTATTTACATGCGTTGGCTATTATTGTGGGCTTACAAATTAAACGTTCACCTGAATTTTTCTTGAACAATAAATATAAGATGTTTCAAACCTTAATCGCTTGTTGCACCTTGTTTCGTTTGTTTATTTTGAAAGAAGATTACAAACAAGTTTATAATAAATGTGCTCTTCCCTGAATATGATCATATCGTTATTTTGGTACATGTTTTATTTTAAATGACAAAATCGACGACGCACATTTTAACAAGTGCATTTTAGATGAATTCGAATTAACAGTGATTTCGTCACTTTAAAGAATTTTCTAATACACCAACCGCTACGTTAACGCAACGTCCGTAAACGGTTATACGTTAACGTAACGCTTTTTTTTGCTCCCAACTTTTATTCTCTTAACGCAACGTTTTAAAAATTAGGTAATAGTAAATGGTATATTCCAGGAAATTCAGGTGATGGAATTTTACGACTAAACTCAGTTGACTTTCAGGAACACATTAGGTACTAACTTTTTTAGGTCGATCCCCATACGGGTTAAATGGATTTTTAACTGACCTCGCGTCCACGGAACACACCTTACGTGAACGCAACGCTTTTTTGGGGGGCATATCCGTTGCGTTAACGTATAAGGTGGTGTAAGGGTATAGCATATACTGTATATGAAAGTGACGTACACTAGCTGCTCTGTTAGGTTTGACCCCATTCCGTCTAAGTTTTTCTCGTTCGTTGCGCGAGATAAGTTTTCAAGCCAGTCCGTCCAGTCACTTTGCCACAAACTATGGACGATAGTTTATTTCAAAACTTTGATCAATTTTGTTTTGAAGCTTTTATGACATCAGAATTCTGAGGGGGGTTCAAGGCCAGATTTTGCCAATTCGGTTAGAGTGCTAGTAATCCTGGGAAAGATTGCGAAAATCAAAATTTCCCTATTTTATTGCTGACGAAGAATTTGGCACTTTTTCATAAACAATATTCAATTAAAATTGGGTTCAATGCATGACAAATGTTTTTGTCATTTATGACCTTCGTTTCGACCCAGAAAAACATATAACTTGAGTGAAGTTGTTACGATAAACCCAGTTGACTTCACATATCAGATCAAGAAATTTTAAAACAATTTATGGTGCCTGAAAGTATCTATCACCATAAACTGTTCATTATGAAGGTTCTAATTTTTCGTATATTTCGGTATCTTTGAAATAGCCCACACACTTTACTGTTATCTTTCACGTTTTCAGTTTGGTCTTAAAATTATTCTTGAACATCGCTTCTGACATGATGAACACTAATAAATTTAATTCGGGTTAGTTTGGGAAAAAACATTTATTCATTATTTATAGACATATTATTAAAAGTTTTATGTTAAAAATTCTTATTATAGGACTCTTAAGGAGGTGTCAGTCATGTTGTGTACAAACTAAATCCGAAAACCAGTAAAGTCCATTTTTGTCACACACTAGATGTTTTTATTATAATTTAAGGTGTTAGCTATTGTTATCGAGTACAGTCAAGTTTATTTGACCATCAAATTCTAGAAATTTGGACTTTTGAAAATTCCGATCAAAATTTGGATTTATAAAAAATTTTATATGAATAAAAATATTATAAAATAAGTACTCTTAATTTGTTTTCTAATGTCTAATTTGTTGATGATGGCAATCTTAAATGTTCCCAGATATAGTAAAACGTAATTTGGTTGCAAAGTTTAATCAGAATCATAACGGATAACACACTTTTTTCACTAAAATGTGAATTTTTATGTTGAATTTTTTTTGAATAGTCATCCATAAATCGAACAGTCTTGGTGCTATTAATTTAATTTTTTCGGTATATTGTTAAAAACATTGAGGAGCTCAAATCTGTGTGGGCTTTTAGCGATACCATGTCCCGTTCTTTGAATTTCAAGGTCAAGAAGTTGAATTCTTTTCCACGTTTCGAGTTTTTTCCAGATATTTTTTGTTCTAGACCTCGGACAAAAAAAAGCTTACACAGATTTGAGCACCTAGATTATAGAAACATTTGACCACCAGAACAAAATCAATACAACCAACACTGTTTAATTTATGGACAGTTCAATTTCACATGTTTGACAAGTTCAAGTGCACGTGGGCGACCGGCGGTGATACTTATGACCTTGGAAATACAACCATGTTATAGCAGAAACTTTGAACTCATAGCACAATAAAAAAGTAATGTAATAGTACGTGCGGAACGTGTTTTATAGCGTTTTCCCGGAAGGTACTATTTGTAAACAACATGAATGACACCTCCTTAAAGAAACAAGATTACCAATTATTTCTAACAGATGAAAACGGATTTTTTGTTACACATAGAAAGATTGGGATAAATCAGCCCAAATTGAATATTTCATTTTACATATTGTTCTTTACATAATGTTAATATCTGTCGGTCATTTACATAATATTGATATCTAACGGTAACTTGCGCCCTTAATAGGGGAAGAACGGCTAAAGCTAACGTTTGATTATGCTTTAATTGTCCAGTTTTCTTAATTCAGTATAATAAATGATCAAATTTTTTAAAACTTATTATGGTGCCTTGGAAATAACTAGGTCAGTATTTGCTAGAAAAGATAACAATATTACAATAATTAAATTGCTAGATTCTAAAGAACATTGTTTAATGTTTTTTGTTGATTAAATACTTCATCATACTAAATGGACTAACGTCGGAATTTTTAAACCGGTAATTATATGTATGAACATCAAAAATAATGTACCTGAACTAAAGTGTATATATTGTATTCATTTTTTCTTGTTTTAAATGACATGAACTTATATCTGCATATAAAAAATTGAGTATCTCTGAGTATATTCACGCGGTAATATTAAAGTAGATGCCTCTTTAACTACTGAGCGCTCTAATCAGTCGGCACCGGGTCAGGTGTGCCAATTGACGACCCAAGTGACGAGCGAGGTTAAAAACGTACACGTTGAGTAGGGAAGTTATACATTCCTCGTAATTAAATTATTCTAAGTAAATTAACTACTAATAGTAAAGTAACTACTAATAGAAGGTAAGCCAATTTTGACATGTAAAACCAAAAATTTGAATTTCAATATCTGGGCACCATAATTTGTTTTTAAGTTTTCCAATTATAATTTTTTTGATCCAGTAATTAAATCGCAAACTCTCAGTCAAAAAAATTATCTGAAATAGAGTTTTCTGGAAAATCTCAGATACGGGTCCTTTTATTCCAGAAAAAAAATTTGCGCCAACCAAGGGTCGGAAAACAAAAACAAATGATCATAATTTCATTTTATTTAAATTAATTTAACGTTCTTGTCTAGTGTTTTTATTTGTTTCACTAGATAATGTTTTGTACGCTCCTTATTTTTTTTATTTTTTCTCTTTTCTCGTTTTTTTTCAACTCCACGTAAATTGCCTAAACCCGTACATCTACCTCATGACCGCAGAGTTTTGGGTCAATTCGACCCCTAAAAACAAGTCAACAACCGTTTAACCGGGTGACACAGGGTTCATTTTTTTACATGCGTTTGTGCCGTTTACGACTTTTCATTTTTTGGAAAACCTGACAAAAAGCGCACGACTATCAGCTCATTTGCGTAGGTTGACAATTTTAGACAGGTGTATAAGGGTCTTTGGTGAGCTGAATCAACTTTTTAATTAGATCGACAACTTTATTTTGTCAGTTTTTTTTCGAAAAATTGGCGATATCTCTATTGCTATAGCAAATGTATTAATATCAAATGTACCAGTAAATTTTTAAACTTCATAGCTGAATCAATAATGTGGTATAAAATCCACACGGTAAACAGTTAACCGGCAGCTTTTTTTTTAACTTGCCGGTTAACTGGTTACTCCATACACTTAATACGAAACACTTATCCTAATACGATACATTTTTTTTTGATCGAAAGTGTATCGTATTGGGCATGGGGAGTGTAGTTACAAATAACCTCTGTTTAGGATTCTTAGGATCAATTAACTAATTAATGTTAATTACGGAAATAAACGGGGTCGAGAAATATAGTTTAAAATGTTTTTAGCGTCGAAGAAATCGTGCCCCAGATGAAAAGACGATAATCGATGATGATGCTTTTGGACCCCGTCTGGAACGTGGTCAATTCTATCGAATCGAAAATGGACTTCGAATAGCTGTTACGGCAGAACGTTTAATTTAATAGTTTTTTCACTGTATATATTTCATTGTATATGGGATCAATCAGTTACAGTATTGAGAAAGTGTAAATTCAAATCCTGTATATATTTTCTTCTATAAAACTATATGTTTCCATCAAACCGGTAATGTTTATTGTTTTTAAGGTTCGCTTCTGGTGAAAGCGACGCGGCAAAAGTATAGAATATTCACCAATAATGCCACTTCGAGTGCTATTGCTCAAAAACAAGTATCTCACTACTGCTTGATTCGAGCATTTTTTACTAGTTAATTACCCCGTTGATTTCATCAGAAGAAAGTGTCATTGAGACATTTTATTCCGAAAATGTCTCAACAGAATTTTAACTCAAATGCCTCTGAATTTCAAGTCTTCTACTATATTTTTCGTTTTTATTGTTCAGGCACCATAAACTGTTTAGATTTTTTTTGAAGATTAATTCTGAAGTTTTACAATGGCGCGACTATTCGTGACGTAACCCCTAAAACCGAAAAAAGAGATCGTATCTAGGCCTGGTAAACTCGTACAGGTTGTATACTGGTGAAAAAACTAAATAAAGTAGCTGACTACTTAAGAGGTCGAAAATAGTTGAATTAATTTCTGAGTAAAAAACAACAAATTGGTCTTCTAGTTAAGATAATAATCGCTAATCGACAAAGGCCCTTCATGAAATGACTTAAATCGAGATCAAGCTGAGATGTTAAACGTTCAGTAAAACATTAGAGGAAAATAAAACGACTATATTAATGCTCGATTAACAATAAAAAAATAAATAGTCGACACGCTAAGTATGAAACCGTTTGCTTTTTTCATCATGTTTGCAGGAAACGTTTTTGAACATTTTATAGCAGTAATTTTTCGAATTGGCGTGTAGCCACATTTTTACACGTTGCTGGGACAAATGTCCTACCGATTATTCATCGTCTACTTACTTCTTTGATTGTCATATGTACCTTTAGTTGTATGCACTTGTTTTTGCTAAATTTGATATTTATCATAGTCGTTTCTGGATATGAAACATGAACTGGATATTCGTTCATTTAAAAAACTAGTTTGATTGTACTTTTATAAGGTATAAAGGTAGGTTCATAAAAAAAGGTTATTGGAAATTTCAAGTTAAGGCTCAATTCTTCCCATTTGGTCTTTGATTAATCGAGATTTTAATTTTATTTTTTCGATTTAAAATTTGTTATTTTATGTTGATTGTTACTGTCGTTACATTATGTAGCTAAGATAATGTCAACAAACACCACGATAAACATATTTTATATGACCGTTAGAATTATCACTATAACTCTATAATAAATTGATTCAGTAAGTGGTTGGGTAAAAAGTTTGGACGTTTGAAGGTTAACGTTTAAGTAGACGTGAAATATTATTTTTAAAACATGTTATGGTGTCTAAAAATCATCTGCCACAATAAGTTATGCGCTAAGTTGAGAACAGTATCTTCGACATTGTCACGATTGGGACACAGGTATTAATTTTTGGGCACCATAAAATGTTTTATAAATAATGAACTACATATTTTCATTATACATATTTATGTGCAAACTTTAGGCTTTAAAATTCACACTATGAGTATTCATTTGACTATAGGTCGGCAAAAATAAATCTTCAAAAATAATTAATAAATAATAATAATTAATTTTGTAGGGAGACTAGATGTGATTTATAATAGTTTATGCTTTAGTCAATATTATATAATATTGATAACATATGTGCACTAGAAACAACCGTGAAAAATTTACAAATGAAGTACGCATTGTGTCCTACGCAATCAATATGATAATTTTATTCTTCAAACTTTGAAAAGTACTATTAACGAAGACTATATACCACAAAAACTAATAAAATTTATTCATAAAAACCTGTTAAGTTTATTGATAAATGTTAAAAACTGTTATACACTTTTAGACTAAAAACTTTTAAGACACTGTCAATTTAATAAGATAACTGGGTAGTGCCTAGGTTATTGTTGAGACGAGGTGTGGGTTTAAATCGCTATACGCTAAAATCAAATAGTTTCTAAATTAAGGGTTAATTTGGTGAAGTAAAATCTAATGTGTGATGCTCAGGCACCATAAAGTGTTTCACAAATAACGTTTTCAGTCAACACGTGTTTTTAAACATGTGACCTATGTTACTAGTAGTGTATAATTTATCAATTTTTTTGTCCAAGTGATGTCAAATATTACAATAAAAAAAAGAATCCGGGTGTGCTCGACAGTCGAGTCGACACGGCGTTTTTTAATGGTCGGCAGTAGCGACTGTACACTATTCACGCATGCATTATTATTATTATACTGTATAATAACGACTGTCGAGCCCACCCGAATTCTTTTTTTTTATTGTAATATTTGACATCACTTGGACAGATTACCCAGTTGGATATGTGTGAAAACGTTTGGCCAAATGGGTAAATGCGCGAATACCCTCGTTTTCTATTGTCCAAGTGGGTAATCTATCCAAGTGATGTACACCCGTATTGTAATAGTTCTACGAAAACCGATTCCTTTAAAAACCAAGGTACCAAGGACCAGGTATAATACATATCGTATGACAATTGTATCATATTGTGACATTTGTCATACAATGAGGAAACATGTATTTGTAAACTTGGCATTAACAGTGTAAAACTAAAATTAGTTGAAATTAAATCCTAAAAAAAAACGATCGAAAAGGCGTGCATTCTTATCGACTTGGGCGAAATCCGGATTTTGATTCTGCCGTTTATACCGGAAATTTTCCACCAGTCGAGAACGACGATGATCTCGGCGTGACATACGAGAAGAGACAACCCGGTGGGTTTGGTTTGTTCAATCCCCAACGAATGACAATTTCAAATTTATTGGCACTTGGAAATCCAGCTTATTTTTAGAAAGAAAATCTTGAAACTATTTTTTAAATTATATCACTCGTGAATTAATGCAATAAATAGCTAACCTGTGCTATTACTATGAATCAAAACTAATTTTGTCGGCCATTATACCCAGCCAGTCACATGAATTTATGCCGCGTCGGTTCTAGATGGTCAAATTTGTTTTTTTATTTTTTGAGCGGGGTGTCCCGAGTTATTACATCTTTCTCAGTACGCTACTATATAAACTAGTTTTAACTATTCACTTCAATTTTTACTATCTAGAGACGCCACGGCGTAAATTCATGTGACTAGAGTATAATATGATAATATGAGTAAAATTCTGATTACAAACCAAATGACGACCAATCTCACGCGTGAATCCGTTGGCAACCAATTGGCCTCCTCGCCGTGCCACGTCCTTAATTTCTTTGTACTTCTTCAATATGTTTTTTTAAATATAAAACCTTTTCACAAAACTATACGTGATATCGACCTTTTCAGTTTATACAGATGACGAATCGATATACCAAAAGTTAAAAAAATTAAAATAACGACGGAGTGCGTAGATAAATTGAAAGATAATGAAGTTGAAAATTTTCCAGTGTCCTCGGTTTTTCGTATTCATAACCAAAGACAAAAATTATTTGTCATAGGCACCATAATATCTTTTCAAAAAAGACAAATATTGTTCTATGGCATTTATTACAGGTTGAAAATTATGTTTACAAAAATAATACTACTATATACTTCTTTTGAAGGGAAGGTTAAGCCCTTAAATAGATCCAACAAAAGTTTCTTAAAGTCAAACGAACATTTCAAAGCGAAGCGAACATTTCGACAAAGTTTGACAAGTTCTACATCGAAGAATCTAGAATTTAGTAACTATTTTTTTTAATTGTCGTTTTGAACAAAAGTACAGACAAAATATACGTGCACCTCACATTTGACAACTAACGGAGGCTTGATTTTTTCAAAAGTGATTATCCCATACTGGCCGGTTTTTATAACGTATTTGTGTTGTCTATAGTTTTTTTTTCAGAACCGAAAACTTCCCTTATCGTAGTAAGGAGCATTTTCCGTCACAGAACGCTTGATTTCTAATTGTTTACCGGGTTAAACATTGTCCTCTTGCATTAGATGGGTTGCTTCCTGCGTTGCTTCATTCTTCCCTTTCTTCGATATAGTTTTTCACATTCAGCAAAAGTTATTTTTTAACGAAGAAACTTGCTTTTTGAGTTTTTTTTTCGACTAGCAAATTTCGGTACTGTCTTAGAAGGTACCAAAAACGTTGTTTCTACCGATCTTCAAAAAATTCTACAACTTGGCTAAAACAGATTTTTTTATTAATGTCCCTAGGCTCTTTTAATACATTTTGCATCTTTAACCCTTTTAAGAAAGTTACCAAATTTATTGTCCCCAGACTCGGTGTTTCTTGTGTTTTTTTCCTGTTTATATCGGACTTATTGAAAAAAATGATTTGTAAAAATTTAAAATTTAATGTTTTTGTGTGCACTGTGCAGTTTATATTAATGGTCCATTAGCTGCACATTAACTATCGAGGCTAAATTCAACCAGTTACAAAAGCATGGTTGATTTTGACTTGAAAGTAACGTTTTAAAAATCGGGAACCCGTTATCCCTATATGCGCCAAACCAATCTTGCTTTACTAATACAATTTCCCGTTGGGTTGAACTTATTTTAGAATTTTAATATTTTTGGAATTTGGTTTGCGAAAACAAGATACAGATGGTGTGGTAACGAAGTGATACTTTCGTATCCGATTTTTCGTCAAAAACCATCACTTCGCTCCATTAATGTCACTTGGTTCCGTCACTTTTGCCCAAAAAAACTCCGAAAAGTGTCACTTTGTTCCCTGACTGTCACTTCGTTACCTGTCACCTCGTTACCAACTGTATACAAATATTTGCGTCAATTTCGATATATTCGCTGGAAATAAAAACAATATTGGTTTTGATATCATAGTATGATAATCATAGCATGAATTTATTTTATTTCTGGCAAAAATTGTCGCCTATTAAAGCTGATTTTCAATTGGACGCTAATAAAACTTGAAACGCTGTTTGGCTACATAAACCTACACTGTTTTTGATAAACTCTTTTCCTTTGTAATAATTTGTGTGTCGTCTCCCACCAGTTTATATATATATTTCTTGTCCGGTCTATTGAGATTTGAAGCTTTGTAGAAATTTTCACGCATTTCACGATTTTTGGGCAAAGTTGTGTATGTTTTCAATTTGATTGCACTGGTTGGTGTTTCTGAGTTGAGGGAACTTGCGTGCTCTTCAGCACAAATATGTTCATACCGGAAAAAATCATTGGACGCTCCTGTTCGCGGAAAAGTTTTAACCCCCAGCTCTTTTTTCAGATCCTCTGAGGTGGCGGTCGAACATAACATTCTCCAAATATAGATGGGACTTGCCCAAATAAAGAATATTGACTGTAGGATTCCGCCAATTGTATTTCCGAGGAACATTGAATTGTAGGCTTTAAAAATTTTATGTATTATACATAATGATTGATTTTTGAAACTCCGTACACTTAAGGAGGGGTCCGTCATGTTGTGAACAAACTCAACCTGAAAGTCAGTAAAGCGTATTAGCGTCTTAAATTTGATGTTTTTACTACAGTTCAAGGTGTTAACTAATATTATAAAGCATGGGCATTTAATTAACAAAAGATTCAAAAAATGTGAAACCTAAGTATTTTTCAAAAATTGTAGGACCGTTTTTATTAATTTCAATTTTCGTCGGAATTTTCAAAGCTCAAAATTTTTAGAATTCAGTAGTCAAATGAACTTGGCCATGCTTTTGTTAATTAAATTAATATTTTTATATTTAAGCTTAAACTTAAATTAATATTAATTTTGATTAATCATTAAGTTTGCGTTTTTGTCAAGTTCAAGACCCAATAGGGGATCGGTGCTGTGAACTACTTCATCAAAAATATTTCTATGAGATGCCGGAAGCGGTGTTTTATTGATACAGAGAGAAAACAATTCATTAATTTCAATATAACGTGCTAAAAAACGTTTTTCCCAAACATCAAGTTTGTGAACAACACGACGGACGGTCACCGACCCCTCCTTAATTCCTAGTGTTCAAACTAAACAGTCATTTAGGTTTTGTAGATCTATTGATTAAATTAGGCACGACTTGACTATTCAGTTTTAAGCAGCAGTGCAATATGGCCCTACGAGGAGCGCATAGAAAAATCAAAAACTGGAGCGCAGTTGTTAAGCAACTAAAAAGTAAAATAATGAAATTCATGGTGTGGAATATATTACAGTCCTTACTCCTTCTTTGGAGTCCGCGGACGCCCCTTTTTCGGACGATTGCTCCTTTTTCGTACGCCGTTTCGGCCAAAATGGGACCATTCTAATAGAAAAATGAACTTTTTTGTGACGATGCTCCATTTTCGAACGCTATTTTCGAAAACCGAAAACGTCCGAAAATGGAGTTAGGACTGTAATTTATTCAACGTTGAACGTTTATACCGTTTTCTCAAAAAGTCGACTTTTTGAACAATGCAACCTACCCATCCTTAACAATTAAAATTTTAAAACTAGTTTATCGATTACCTTCTAATATTATATCAAAGCGATTCCAATGCCAAACGACTCGCGCATTTGATCGTAATTCTTCGTAAGTTGTCGTCAAAACGGCGATAAGAGCACTGAGTAATATTACATTTGTCTTAATTTTGGTTGAATATTTGTGAGGTATGACAATTTCTTTAAGTTTATTATAAAATTATGTCAAATTCTCAAACTAAAACTATTGTTCAACCCCTTGCCGTTAAAACATATATAGCCATTATAAATAATGATA
>SCLG01002272.1:0-12285 GCA_004367875.1 Oikopleura albicans
TCCTTAAATCAGCATTTTATATCCATAGTTATCAAAAGGTTTCTTATTTGTTAGAGTCGATTATTTTTTGGGCTCAATGTTACCCCTAATACACACGAAAAATCTCCAACATTTACTTCAAAATGTTGGTCCGAACGGGGTACGTTTCCCTGGAAAAACCGTGATGCTACACCCCCTGCGCTGTTATCTTGCAACTATCGCATGAAAAAAATCCGCAAGATAACGGAGCGAACGGGGACATCTGCAAGATAACAGCGCAGGGCTTAACACATAAGGATTCCTGGAAAATTGGCCGAAAAAAATCTGCAAGATAACGGAGCCAACGGGAAAATCTGCAAGATAACGGGTGACACGATAACAGCGCAGGGGGTGTATAAATAACATGTTTAAACGTTTTTGAATTTTCAAATGCACGGCAAAACGAATGCAGATTAAAATTAAATATATAACATTTTTAAAATACATTAAAATTATTTAATTGGCTCACCAGTCAAATTATTAGAAAAAAGACCTCGGGTACTTGAATACACAAGGTGCGCAGTTATCTCGTACGCTTATCTTGCGACTTTTCAGAATTTTATTTTTCGGGATTTATAATATTTATATTATATGCACTGAGCAGTTATCCTGCGAAAAAACGCTTGTCTTGTGACTTTTCAAGGACCAAGTTCGCAAGATAACTGCGCACTCTGTGTAATGAATAGCTTAATAAGGGACGGCTTTATTAACCCCTCCAAATGTATTTATATTATAGTTTTTACAAAACTTCGATGTGACCCCCAAGGGTTATGAGAACACCTGTGACCCCCAGAAATTAAATTCTTTATAAAACCACAAAAATACCATAAAAATGAACAACTAAGAAATCTAAGAAAAATATCTTCTATAAAACTCTAAGAAAAGTTTTCTAAGAAATTGTTTTTGAAAAAAGTACAAAATTAATTTATCAAATATTGTTATGGGTTATTTATGGACGCATATGACCCTAGGTTTAATATGTGAGCTGACATGGCTGTGTGCTGCATTATTAAAGCTGAAACACTAGTACGGACCCTCGCATTTATCCTACGCCGCCTCTAAGCAAAATAGCGTTGTTTTACAAACTTCATTTGGACACCCTGCAGGAGGGTCCCTGTAGTTAGCACGTGGTTTACAGAAAACTGTTTCTACAGTTATACCTTTTATACAGTTACCCCTTGATTAAATAATTTTGGTTCAAAATTTTAGTTCAAAATTTTAGTTCAAAATTTTAGTTCAAAATTTTAGTTCAATAATTTACTTGTATGAACTACAGTCATTAAAGGTATTAGCAACTCATTTAGAGTACTGTACAGTACTGTACAGCTTTTTTTATATATATACCGCGTGTTCTAGCGCAGGCTGTCGCGGCGGTGCCAAAATAGCGTTACAAATCATATGATCCGAAATCCCATAAGGCAAACTCCTATAAGTTATAGCCTATAACTTATAGGCTATAACGGACGTTTGTCCTATGACGGACGCTTTTTCAGTCAAAAATTAATTACAGGGGGGTCGCCAAATAAGGGTCGGTTTCGTGTTTTGAAAAAACCGACCCTTATTTGGCGACCCGACCCGTATTTGGCGAACCCACAGTTTTTGTATGATAGTCTGATATAGTTAATAGTCAATCAAATGCCTTTAAAATGAGACTTTTTTATATTTGTGATTTTTATGCTCTAAATTTATTTCGATTTTTGTTCAGAAGAAAAGTCNTTTGAGGGGCCCTTATTTGGCGACCCCCCCTGTACCCCATAACGGGCGTGCTTCTTTATAAAAATTTTGTTTGATTCGTGATATGGAAAGTCTTGTAGCAAAGCTTTCAGTTCAATGTATTATCAGGTATACTTAATAGTCATGCGCATATTGGGTAGCTAGCTACCCATTTTCAGTTTATTTCTAAATAAAAAGAGAACGGCTTGTGATAATAAAAAAGGGACAACGGATTTTAAATAAAAAAAAATTACGTTTTTATATGGGAGAAAAATATTTTTTTAGAAAATTGTTTTTACGTTTGGTTCCGTGGAGGACGAGGGTTAATGTTGAAAATTACCCCAGTAAGAGAAGAAGAATAGGGCTTAAGAATAAAATAATAATCAAAAAAAAAATCCGTTCATTGTTTGGCGCGCTAGAGCAAATTGGGTAGCTAGCTACCCCAGATGCGCATGACTGTTATAGTAAACTCGATGCGCATGACTGATAATCCTATAACAGGGTACTAAAGGAGACCTTTTATGCCATTATACAACACTTATGTACTGCAGATGAGATATTTTTTTTACAATTAGGAATAATTGTAAGAGGTGTAGTATATATTTTAATTAATTACTGGTAAAAAATCAAAATCTGAACTTAACGTTTTGATGAGCAAGATATCATTTTTAGACTTCGCTAATTAATGACCACTAAAAGGTGCTATTTATACCTCGAAATTCGTCTCCAAATCTCTTTTCAAATTCATTGTAGTAAATCGTGCACCAGTGTGCATTTTCTGTTGAACGACCATTCTTGCAAAAATCCTTTTCTACTTCATTTGTTTGCCTTTCACTCACCTCCATTTTGAAATATTTAGATGAAAAAAAAAGCTTCAGAAAAAAAAAGTTATTATTTTTTTTTTACTTTGCCCAAATGATTTTAATCCATCTAAAGCAAACGATTATTCTGGTACGACTCGCTGTCCCGCAGCCAAGTCTCGCAGTCACCGACAAGCTGAATTCGATCTATTTCATCATTGGGTTAAAATAATTCACAAATTTAGATGCGAAGGGTTAACAGGGTCCGGAACTAAAAAAAACTTCACGCCGATATTCACCATACACCGCGGTTAAAGGATAAAACTTTATTCAATAAAAATAACCTTTCGTCATCAGAGTTTAAGGCCTTGGGCGAGAGTAAAGAATTCTTACTGAATTAATTGAACAACTCACATGACCGTTAAACTTTGTCCTAATTTTTAAATGATTTTTGTGATAAGAAATGTGCAAGACAGTTTTATGAGCGTTTTGAATTTTTTTTAGAATAAATTATATTGAAAAATAGGCCATGTACAAGCCATGAGATATAGACAGTTGAAAGTAGACATTCAACCAAAATATGATATGGGATTTAGTACATAGTAAAAAGTGCTTATTTGTCGCTTTAAAAAGATGTAAAAATGACCAAATCATGTTTTGTGAATAATAACAATGTTTGTTTTATTTCCATATCCTGAACGCAGTCAAGAAGTTTTTAGTATCAATAATAGCTTCAACACGGTCAAAACGTATTTTAGTTACCCCCCACGGGTTTAAATGACTATCTCCTGCTGTTTAGCAGTGATTTGTCGAAAACGTGGTTGTTAAAAAAATCCAATTAAAAAAAAATTAAGACACATATAGTTCCAGGCAAATGTGAATAAAGGCGAATGCGACACAAAAATTGCATCGTATTCTCCGTTCGGTATTTGATACCATTTGATACTGGCGTGGGTGAGGAGTTTGTAACCGAGCTGAACGGGACTCGTTGTATATTGAGTTATTGGACTCGTCAATATACGAGTCCGCTTAACATTGCTGACAAACTCGTTACCCACACCAGTACCATTTGTATTTGATACCCAGTAAGTCAGTGCACATACGACAACCCAGTGTTGTAAATTGGGGCAAATTATGCGTTGGGTTGGGACGTTATTGTCAAAATCGCCCCAACGTACTGTTGTATATTTTACAACACTGCGAGTATATTTTACACTCTTTACAAGCTCTTCATTTCTCCAAGAAATAATCGAAAAAAACGTAAAATAAAATAAAAATTACGAAAATTAATGCTTAGTCACATGACATTTCCGTTCCCGCCTTTGATCATTTAATTTGACCAAATTCATCAGTGTACAATTCGTGTCACCAACACAAAGTGTACACTGTTGTCAAATAAGCCTTTGAGATGCCGCGAAATTATTTACGGTTTAAAACGGCGCGAAAAAAAAGGTGTACACTTTGACAGTTCCCATATTTTACAGTCTGCGACTCACCCCTTGAGAGTTAACGCCAGCTGGGGCGTAAATTTTTTTTATAAAACATTCATTTTTCTGCTCCTGCGATAAAAATATTTTTTGTGCCGCTTTTGAAATGAGCCTTGAGCGGGGCCCAAATGACGGGCCACCATTTTTTTGGATATACTTTATTAAGATTGCCCATGGATGACCTTAAACGTTGCCAGTAGGTTAACCTATTATACACCCGGCAAATAAATAAATAACTGGTTTCTGTCACATGGATTACTTTTTTCCCGTCTGACAAGTGGTTGTCGGAAAACCTAGTACTATCTCGAAACACCTGAGACTTTGCCAATTACCAGATACTGGTCTGTCTTTTCTAAATTAATAAATTAGACAAAAAAAAATTGTTTTACAGACACCGACTAAGTTGGTATCATTCTACAATAAAAAGTCTATATATTTTTCCAATTTTCCGAATAATTCGAAATTTTCACAAAAATCATTTACCGTGCTAAAAGCGTCAGGATTGAACCGCAAAAACACAGGCAGTATACCGGTACGTTAGGAACAACATTTTCCGCCAAAATGCGTCTTATGGGGCAGCGCTGGTAATGGAAGCGGAGGTATTGGCAGTAAGGTCTACACTACTGAAGTTACTACTTTTATTAAATTGACGGACTGGTGTTTGTAAGATAACTTTAAGGCGTAAACAAATATCCAGATAACTTTGACATGCTATCAGGCTCGGCAATACACTTTAATTGCATGTTAAATCTAGACGTCGAACTAATTACAAAATTATAGAAATTAGATAAGTTCAATCCTAAGACACGTCTAGATTTATTTTCTCCTTGACGTCAAAAATCTAGTTAAAATTTAACAAATAACATATCACCGGCTTTGAACGTCAAATCCATAAAAATAAATTGAGTTTGTGAAGTAAAGACTAATCGTTACTGTAAAGCTTTTGTTTCTAATTTTTGGGAAAAAAAATCTGAGAATAATTCACGGTCGACATTTTGTGTTTTTGGTGAAACACACAAATTGAGACGGACAAAAAAAAATGACAAGATATTTTAAATATTAATCCCTGATCTTTAAGCACCGCGCAAATTGTTTATTTAATTATGGCAGTATGCAGGTTATTTTTAATTTTGCGTTATGCAATTTTTTTTTCTAATTAAAGATTAAAATTAGTAGCCGCAATACTGTCAGGGGTAAGACGGCGCCCCAGTTGAAAAATTTAACACTTGAGTCCGAGACAGATTATTTGATTTAGACTTTTAGAGAAGAACATTTTTGATGAGAAAATGTCAATTCAAGATTTGAACGAAATGGAAGAAACGAATTCTATAAACAATACAAGTATGTTTGAAAAACAAATCATTAGTTTTTTTTTTCATTTTCGTTTTTGATTTCTAACGCCTTAAAATTATAGTATGAAATATCGTTTTAGGGTCTAATCGACCAACGGGGTAGAAAGGAGTAGTAGACGAGCATTTTATTATTGCTTTAACAAGGGGGTTGTCAAAAAATTCGTCCGTTAGTTTGAGTCTTTTTGATAAAAGTTTCCCTTAATTTAAATTATGTCCGTTAATGTGAGACCCCCTGTACTATACATGTGGGTATTATGAGGTCCCTCATGATGAGATTTAGAAAAAAAATCGAAATTTCATTGTCTTTACATCAATCGCCAACTTCAATTATGATAACAAAGGGCGATGTCTTCTCGTATTTCCAGATTTTCCCCAGGTTCAGCATCATGATGAGCTTTTCATGATGTGTAAATATATTTGCGTAAATGCAGTAAGTACGAGGGGAGAAAAATCATAAAAAGCCCTTCCCTTAATCCTACTCTGGTGTTCTTTCGTACAGTCATGTGTTCTCGAGACCCACGAGTCTTTATTTAATTGCGTATCTGATTTTTCTGTTTCTATTATATAATATACAGTCCCTGCTCCCAAATCGTTACGACTTGTGGTTCAAAAAATCGTAACGATTTGGGGGCATGACTTCATTTCGTAACGATTTGGGGTCATTAGCTTTTTAACCCTTCANTAAAACTAGTTCCCGAAAATGTAACCAAAAACATCCAAAAAAACGTAAACTTGTGTTGAAATTGTTTGTTTTTTACTAGTTTTTGAGCGCATTTTTGAGATTTAACAATTATTACTGTTTCTCTAGGTATCTCAGATGACTAAAGTATATAAATCAAAAGGAAACAACAGTTCGATTGTGTTTTTCTGATAGAAATTGTGCGATGACTTCATCAAATATATGGTTTTATCACAAATGAAAAACCGTTAAAAATTTCGAGAATTAGTTGGTCAAGTTATTTTTTCTAGTCTTATTTACGATAAATACCCTTAAACAAATAACAAAACCAAAAAATATAATACCTAGAGGCATTTTAAAGATATCCGTTTCCGTTTGTACACAACGTCTATGTCCCCTCCTTAAACGTTATGATTTTGAGTGAACTTTTTCCATTGAAACTAAAATTTTGAGTGAACTTTTCCATTGAAACTAAAATGTTTTTTTATGGTGCAAATTACTTTAAACCTATAAACTCAGACCTGACCCGACTTTGACCCGCTTTGACCCGACTGACCCGCCTCAAAAAACCTGTGACCCGTACCCGTGCCGGGTCTGACCCGAGTGAGCCGGGTCAAAGCCGGGTCAGAGCCGGGTCTGACCCGGCCTAAAAAAGGTGCTACCCTACCCCTACTTTTCCCGCGGGTAAGCCGGGTCAGACCCGGCTTACCCCGCGCGGGATTCCTTGTGCCGATCTCTGACTTTGACCTTATGGAGTGAAATACGTTCAGCGCTCAGTGCGCGATAAACAAAAAGCAATGTACAAAATAGCTTAAACCGAGAATGACTAACATTCTATGGTTAATTTTGAACATAATAGTAAACGAAGGGTATTTCTGTTCTTTTAAATGGCTCTTTTATCATGCATATGCTCCTGAACAAGTGAAAAACACCTAAAAGCAGTCTAAAACGGGTGCGCCCCTTTAATCGCACTCTGGTAGGTAAATTTAGACCAAATTGTGACGATCAAAAACTTATTTTTTTCTATTCTTATTAATACTTCGAATGCCGAAAAAACATTAAAATTTCTTGTACGTATCGCACACAGTTAAGCGGCAAACGCGTGGCAAAATTTCGCCATGAAAAACGTGGACGGGGTCCGTATTTTGGAAAACGTGGCTGAGTTAAGGTCTTATAAGACTTTACCATATGGTCTTTTTTACGCAAGACTCTATAACTACCACCACTTTCCTGTAGCGTTAAACAGGGATATAGTAGGACTTCCCGAGTAAATATAGTCCGTTTACTGAGAAATATACATATAGTTCAGGATCTTTTTGGCTTGAACGGCCCTAATTAATAGTATGGTCACAAAAAGTCATTTCCGTTTTGAAATATTTTTTATCTAAAATGGCCCTTACTGGGCTACGGGACAAAATGTAAGCAGATTTGTAAACTCAAATCTGATAATTCTGCTCTCAACTTATTTCTGTTGCTTTGAATATGCCCTTCGTAATCATTGTTGCTCTAAATATATATTTGTTTGTTATTTCTAGATATTTAAAATGAGCGATGATTGCGATGCCGAAAAGCGCGAAAAAGCTGTTTATCAAAAAGTGGTGATGAACATGCAAAATTACAGTCGCATGATGAAAAAACATGTTCACAAAATGCGAAATAATTTTGAGCGTTTGCCACCCGAGCATCAAGCAATGTTAGCAGACAGGAAGAAATTACATGAAGATATCGAATGCATGTCCTTTCACAATCAACAAATACTTGATGCCATAATTGAGTGCGCCTCAGAGTTAAGGTACGAACGATAGAACGTTATAAAACACATACAATGGACCATTTCGTACGATGGCTAAAATTTAGCCGCTAAATAGGGTCGCTTCTCCGATATACGGCTTTTTAATATTAAATAATATTACTATTATTTTCAATATTTAATGCATTCGTTGTCCTATAACCATGTCTTGTACAAGGGGTTGGTTATAAGGCCAGCCATATGGACCGTCATAAGGTCAAATCAATTTTTTTACATTTTTTTTTCTACAAAAATCATGTCTTTTCGAAATTTATTCTTAGCACTTTAGGGCAGAGGTCGGCATATTGGATTTTTTTTCTTGTCCAACCCGATTCCAATTCCGCGGGTAAAAGTCGGGTAAAGTTACCCGTCATTACCCGTTTCGGGTATAACTCGGGTAACCAACCCGTTCGGGTTACTAGGTCGTAATTATCGTTGTCCAACCCGATTCCAACCCGTGTGTTTTACCCGCATTTTACCCGAATTAAAAATTATTACCCAAGTTTTACCCCAATTCCATTTTTTTACCCGAGTTTTATCCGGAATCGTATCCGGAATCGTCATCCGGAATCGTATCCGAGCAATCACGAATTTTTCACGTTTTTTGTCCAAGTTTCTCCCGTTTTTTGTCCAACTTTTACCCATTTTTTGTGGACAACTTTTACCCGAAAAAACGGGTTTAACTCGGGTTTCAAACGGTTGTCCAACCCGATTCCGATTCCAACCCGCGGGTAAAACTCTGATAAATTCTTACCCGAATTCCGTTACCCGAGTTTTACCCGACTTTTTAAGCCTGAAAATCGTTGTCCAACCCGTTTCCCCGCGGGTTGAATTCGGGTTGGAATCCGAGTGCCGACCTCTGCTTTAGGGCCTATGGTGGAAAAAAGAAATTTTTTTCAGAATGTTATAAGGTCATGTCAGTTTTCTAAAAACACATTTAAGGTCGAATTAGTCTTCTTAAGCTAAAGCTTGACCTTATAACTAGGGTCGGAACAGTGGGTCTTCAATTTTTTTTTATATTTGGTGAAAACCCCGAGGTGTAGATTTTTAGTGTAAAATATATTTTTAGAACAATTTTATACAGAACAATTTTTGTTTTGGTGTGGTTGTTAGGTCAACTCATTTTAGGAATGTATTTAAGGTTTAGGTAGTAAGTACTACACTCTATCCCGGTAGTATGGACCGGCAAATTCACATGAACTAGCGAAATCATTTGAACACCAAATTACTTGGACCCTTCGGATAGGGTCCATTCTGTAGCAGGGAAGGAAAGAACTGTAATAAAGTGTATCATAATAGTTTAAATAATTTGGTACTCAAATGATTTCACTAGTTCATGTGAATTTGCCGGTCCATACTACCGGGATCGAGTGTAGTTTTTGTTTGAAATTAAGAACGTAGGAATGCAAAAATTGAAATTTCCAGTAATAATAGTTAAACAGATTTTTTTTAGTGTGGCCATTTTGATCTAAAACCGGTCGTACCCTACTCAAAGTCTCCTCTAGCTTACCCGCTTGAAAGGAATCCCGACATTGTCCGAAAAAACTGCAAACAAATCGGACGGGTTAAAACGACTTTAAAGCAGATCGTACGAGATTGGTCGGCCATGGGTGAAAAAGAACGGGCCGAGTCTTATGGCCCGATTCTGGATATACTCAACTGTGAATTCCCATCGGAACGAATCGAACGGAGCGACATAAAAGTTTTAACTCCTGGCTGTGGCTTGGGACGCATAACATGGGAAATATTTTCACACGGTTTTCACAGCGAAGGATGTGAATTTTCTTGGTATATGATACTTACAAGGTAATTCAAAAAATGACATAAAAAACGTCTTCATATTTTTGAGTTATATGACCATGTACAAGGGGGTCTGGTTATAAGGTCACAAGGTTGGTAAATGCATTTACGGTCAAGCTAGTGTTTAGATTTTGACTTTATAACAAACACATATAAGTATTTTTACAGGTGGTGGTTATAAATTATAAGGTATGAGATTTGGTACGTTTTAAGGTCTCATGGTCCTTTTTGCCCCCGCTGACACATTTTGTTCTTTCGAAATCATGTCTTTTTACAGTTTTTTTTTTATAAAAAAAACTGTCTTTTTAAACTTTTTCCAGCACTTTAGGGCTTATGGTGGACAAAAAAATTTTAGCGCACAAAATGTTTTTTAGCTCGTTATAAGGTCAAGTCAGTTTTTCGACCTTTACCTTATAACCAACCCCCCTGTACGGTTTTGACCATATGTGGTCTTTTGAAAATTTATTTTGACATTTAGTTATTAATTCAGTCAGTTCATATTGGATCGATGTCAAAATGTGGATGCAATCTTCCGTATATTTCCATATATTCACGAAACCTGTAATATTCGATCTTGGTCGGATGCTCTTAAAGAAGTCACTTTTCCAGATGTAGATATCACAAGTACGGTCGAACCAGACGGAAAAATGGAAATGGGTGTTGGGGATTTTCTTTGTCTTTATAATCACCCAAAATGGAACTCGGTCGCCACAGTATTTTTCATTGATACGGCCAATAATATCATCGCATATGTCGAACGTATATACAAAATTCTACTGCCAGGAGGATTATGGGTAAGATACATACATTTTTACCCTAAAAATTTTAGGGGGACTCTAACCTAAAAGTTAGATATCTCAAAATCATAGAAGTGTAGATTGGTTGTATCCACTAAACCAGGGTTAATAGCAATTTTACCGAAAACAAATTTGTCAGTCGCCAAACCGAAACAAAATACAGGAATACCGGTGTCTCCAAATTTTGAAACTTTTGGTACTAATTTGTACCAAACTGCATTTGCAGTTTTTGATGCTATATCGGTTTATTCCAAATTCCGAAAGAAATTTATGTGGCCCCTTAAAATGCTAACTATGTAATGTTACGCCATTTAAGTTTTAGTCCAGCTTAAAAGTGACCATACAGTTGTATATAGCCTTTATGATAACATTTTCAATTAAATCATAAAATATAACGAAAATACTAAAACTGCGTCAAAATAAGTTACCATAATTGTATACAATAAAATCAAGGTCTGGTTGAGTTTAGAATCTGAGTAACTAGTCTAAATGAAACAGCATGGATCTCTGTACCGTACAGACTGTACGTATCTCTGTATGTGTTTTATATGTAAATAATGATCATATGAATAAACTCTGGCAGTTTTGCCCTAATTTTTGCGCACTATTTTATTGGTGCAGTAATCGTCACATTCATGAATTTAATTGAGCACACATAGCCTATGTGACATAGGGCTAATTTCTAATACAGGGGGGTCTGGTTATAAGGTCAAGTCATTTTTTTCAAGATAAATAATGTCTTTTTTCATTTTTGGGTTTTAATTTAGAACGACACGGGTAATGATTTTTGTATAGAAATCGTATATTTTTCACTTTTTTGGGTTTATGTTTAGAACGACACGGGTAATAATTTGTTTATAGAACTCATGTGTTTTTTGAACTTAGGTCAAGTCATTTTTTTGGACTGCTTTAAGGTCGAGTCATTTTTTGGCCTTGATCTTATAAACAGACCCCCTGTGGTACAGGGGTACAGGGCCGTCCAGACTATTAAAATCTGTCAGGATATTGGGATTGTTGTCAAGATATTGCGCTAAAAATGTCTCATTTAGATAAATAATGGACCACTGTTATACCATTTTGCTGATTCGGAGGAGCCCAGCATTGAATTAAGTTGGGAGGAACTGAAGAAGATTATTGAGTCGGTTGGATTCATTATTGAAATGGAAGAGAGCGAAAATTGCTCCTACGTTCAAAATTCTGCTAGTTTATTACAATATAATTATAGGACCATTCTATTCACTGCCCGAAAAAAAGTATCTCCTGAATAAGTTTTTGTCAGATTAAACTGTTCTACCAAAAATATAAGGTGGTTATAAGGTCAGCAATTTGGACCGTTATAAGGCCAAGTTAGTTTTTTGCACCAAATTCAAGTCATTTTTGTTTGTTTTGCCAATTGGTGCTTTTTGCCAATTGATGCTTTTTTGGAAAAAATCTTTAAAATCATGTCTTTTTACGTTTTTTTTTTGAAGAGCTCTTCATTGAAGACCTTTCATTTCTACGAATTGTTTTATTGGTCGAAACCGTACGTATTGAGAGTAAGGACTGTACCAAATATAAAAGGGGTTTGGTTATAAGGTCAGCCATTTGTGCCGTTATAAGGTCAAGTTTTTCAGGAAAAAATCTTTAAAATCATGTCTTGAATGAAAAATTTCAGGTTGGTTATAAGGTCAAGTCAGTTTATGAGACCTTGACCTTAAGTTATTTTTTGTACAATTTTTTCTGGATTCCAGTCTCGACTTGATTTTTCGCGCTAAAAATATTTTTCTGATCAAATTCTGACGACTAATGTTTAAAAGTCGAAAAACAAAATCAATTTCAGATCATTTTGATATGGCTTTGTCTTGGGTAGT
>SCLG01002284.1:0-11444 GCA_004367875.1 Oikopleura albicans
GTTGACGCGGTCCATGTTGTCGGAAATGGTTGTACTCGCACTAGTTTGATTTTTTTTTTGGAACATACAACGGAATAAATATCTACGGTATATATCGGAGATTTTTATCGATAAAGTTCGTAGTATTATAGTCGTTTTCAACAGTAACTAAACTCTCAGTAATATTTGCCAGGTTTTCGCTTGCATGTGTCCCTTTATTTGAATTTTTAGGCTTTTCAACTTAGATTGATAGAACAGCCTCATGAAGCGCGTATTCTAATTTTTTTAGACTTTTTTTCTCAGAATTCTACCGCATAGCTTGTGCGTTTCTTTTGAATTTTTTTTTAATTTAATTTTAAATGTTAACGTTTTATTTTATTTTTATTACCGTTTTAATTTTCTATGCATACAGTATAAAATTGCCTTAAGCGTTGAAAAATTGAGCGTTGGCCAACGCTTGAATTTTTCCCAAACGCTCCCAACGCGTTGGGAAGAAAAATTTACCCAACGCTCCCAACGCGTTGGGAAGCCAATTTCTGCAACACTCACGTTTCCAAGGCGTTGGTAAGACTTTGGCCAACGCACCTCAACGCGCAACGCTTCCAACACTGCATGGTTCAAAGCATTATATCACAAAAAACCCACTTCGAGTATAAATTTTTAGTTTTCATATACCATAGGCCTTATATAGGCTTAAATATACCAATTAATGCTGTGCCCACTTTGTCAAGGTCGTTTAACAACTTACAACGCCTTATTGTGTACAAAAGATAAATACGGCGTGTTGATTGGCTGCGGCAGACTACGCGTGATATCGAGCGGTTATTTTTAATTCTAAGCCACGTTATCGTCTTTTTTGAAAAGAAGAAAAACGAAGGAAGATGTGCTACACACATCCTCAAGCATTTTTTTTGTTGTGTTTTGTTTTTGAGAATGAATTGATTTGTGCTTTTCTTTTCACTTGGGCAAGAAGAAAAAACGCGCGTTGTGGAGGAGGCGTCACGTACGTGGGTAAAAGGAGACTTTTTAAATAATATTTTGCCACAATCGAGGTGACTTGAGCGCGAGGTGGAAATAACACATCACGCGCGACTCGACTTTCAATTTTCAGTTTTTTTTTTGTTTTCTTATTTTGCGTTAAATCTTCAAATAATAATAAACAAAAAACTCTTCAATGGAAGAAAGATTTTTCATATCGAGTGGGGAGGCCGAGCAAGTTGTTAAGTTAGAGAATAGCGAAGAAAATGAGGCAAATGGGGAAATCACCATCAAAATCGAACACGAAAAAAATGAACCCGCCACCTGTTTGACCAAGTTAAATGTCAAAACTGTCGGTTCGTTATTGGTAATTCACCCTACACTTTAGTCGAAAGCAACACAATCGAAAATTTTCATTTGATAAATTCAAAGAAAAAAAACAAAGTGACTAAAAAGCAAGCGCTTAAAAGTCAGGAATTACTTCAGTAAAAGAAAAGAAGTATACAAAAATCCTGTATAGCGGTAATACCGGTCCGGTCCGGTATGTTAGGGGAAATTTGAAATTTAGAAAAGGTTTTTTGGTTTTTTTTGGATTTAGGAAAATGTGTAACCAATATGGCCAGTGTTTTATTCAAGGTTTAAAAATATGTTTTACAATTGATTCCTATGACAAAAGAAAATATTGACTAATGACGGAAATAAACTTTAAGGAGGGGACATATGCCTTTTTTACAAACTTGTCTCACTAGAAAAGTTTCAAAATAATTTCAATCGTTTTTTTTTTATAAATTACAGACAAATGTTCCGGTAATACATTGCTTGAGTTTGTTGGCCAATAACATAGCGTATCAATAAAGCGCACAATCGTATTGTTACTGATTTTTGAAATAAGGTCTTGGAAAAAAATCGAAAAGTGTGGCCACCGCTCGAGTCTCATGAGCTTGATTTTTAACTTTAAAAATCCGAATTAAAAAAACCAAGACAATACGTTTGTGCGTATTCGTTGAAAGTTATTTTTACAATTAAAATCAACTTTTTATCGTGAAAATTGTACAGCTAGCTCTGTTTTTCGCACAAAATTTCTTTCCAAAAGTGACTTGTTAGTATAATACCTACACGGATATTTGAAATTTGCTCTTCTCCTTGTAAACAACGACTATGTCCCTCATTAAAAAATGCTTTGTTTGCAAAAAGCATGTTGATAATGACATTAAATTTGATAATTTGATGAGTTTGGTATACATTGTACTAATTGGATATTATAACTCCTGCACTTTTTATCTTGCGAATTTTTCATCGGAAAATTGCAAGATAACGGCGCAACGGGTGTAATAATTTATTTTTGCAGCGAATTTTCTCACTTACGCCTGGATGTGAATGGGGAAATACCACTTGCGCAGTTAAATCCCAGGGAGAAGGAGTGAAATGGGAATTGTGTGCTTATTTGCACACACTTCAAAATCGCTAAAAATTAAAAAAAAACTGTTAAAGCTAAGTTGTAGAACTCGTCAAACTACGTCGATCTGACTATTCAGGAGTTGATTTGGGCCACCAGTCCCCCCTAGAGAGCGGACGAAAAAAAGTCGCGTGCATTTATGCACACACTTCCCTGGGAGTTAAATTGCAGTTTTTTCAAACATTACTCTCCGCCTACACCTATATTATGTTTCAATTTTTGGAAAATAATTTTACAAATTAGCGGCGCAAGTGGTGTACTGACCTCGGTTTAAACTGCCGATGACCCTTGGTTTAGATTTATATTGAATCGGTTTATTTTGGTACATTTCTGAGTGTTGTACCGTAGTGTTAAACGGTCAAATACCGGTATGTTTGCGGTTGTAACATGAAAATATTTTGTTGTGTTACTTGGATGATTTTTTTTTTTTGACTTTTTCGTGCAATTTCGTACTTAAGCCAGGTATTTTAGAGGGATGAACGGCAAATCAAACCGAAAGTACATAAACCTGGAATGCGAAAGCCAAGCATTCTACAGCGAAGGTCAAAAACTAAGCCAAAACCGAAGCCAAACACAACCAATGGATGTCGACCAATACTACCCGAAGTGAGGTGTCGTGATGTGCGAAATTTTGACGTGAAAAAAATGAATAAATGTACAGAGGTGTGGTTATAAGGTCACGCAAGAACAAACTGTTTAAAAATTGTGAAAAGACATGATTTCTATCGAAAAAGTCTGCCAGGTTTGAGAGATCTTGACCCGAAAAAGCCATGATTTATGTTGAAAAAACTGATTTGACCTTTTAGCGGTAAAAATGTCTACCACCCACTGTATTTGGAAAATGCACAAATTTTCTTTTCCACGGGACTAATTTTCCACACCAGTATTTTTCCAGAAGTTTTTTTCATACGTATTTTTTCCACATCATGACACCCCGCTCGAAGTGTCTAAAATTAAAGTGGTTCAAAATCCGACGGCGAGCGAATCAATTAGTGGCATAAAGGGCATCGTCATTGGTGGCCCGATAAAAGTGAATGTATCCAAAAAAATGACCAATGTGGTTCGATCGGGACCCAATATTGTACCCTTACCGTCAGCGGTTCACAATATCAAAGAAGCCCCAATCAGTGTAGGAAGCCCCAATCAGTTCGAAGATTTGGAACGAATTGAGATAAACGGTGAACATTGCCCGCGAAAAAATGCCGGGGCAAAAATTATAACGCATACTTTAACAGCTCCACCCAATAGACGCTCTAATTCGTCACACATAAGTAAGTCTAGAATAGTTTTATTTTGGTGGTTATAAGGTTGAGCCTTTGAACGGTTTTAGCTCATTTAATACCATGTAGTATATATAGTTTTTCCGGAGAATTCCCGAAAATTGTATTTACTGCAACTTTCCATAACATAATGTGTGTTTTACTTCGTGATGATTAACTACAAACAAAACAAAAGTAAATGTTCTTTTTTGAAAAAAACGAGTATATTCAAANGCGAGCGAATCAATTAGTGGCATAAAGGGCATCGTCATTGGTGGCCCGATAAAAGTGAATGTATCCAAAAAAATGACCAATGTGGTTCGATCGGGACCCAATATTGTACCCTTACCGTCAGCGGTTCACAATATCAAAGAAGCCCCAATCAGTGTAGGAAGCCCCAATCAGTTCGAAGATTTGGAACGAATTGAGATAAACGGTGAACATTGCCCGCGAAAAAATGCCGGGGCAAAAATTATAACGCATACTTTAATAGCTCCACCCAATAGACGCTCTAATTCGTCGCACATAAGTAAGTCTAGAATAGTTTTATTTTGTTGGTTATAAGGTCGAGCCTTTGAACTGTTTTAGCTCATTTAATATCATGTATATATTGTGTTTTCCGGAGAATTCCCGAAAAATGTGTTTACGGCAACTTTCCATAACATAATTGTGTTTTACTTCGTGATGATTAACTACAAACAAAACAAAACAAAAGTAATTGTTCTTTTTTGAAAAAAAAACGAATATATTCAAAAATATATGCGCAACATATTCAAAAATCAATTACAGTCCTTAACCATTTATCGGATGTTTTCGGTTCTCGAAAATAGCGTCCGATAAATGAGAATGATCGTCACAAAAGAGGTCATTTTTTTATTAGAATGACCCCATTTTGGCCAAAAAAGCGTCCGATAAATGAGTAAGCGTCCGATAAATGGTTAAGGACTGTAATTCTAACTGTAATTAAATGGGCATTATCTATTTAGTGTTTGGAGAAAATTCACTTATAGATGTAGAAAAATGTTTAAAATAATTTCCGTAAAACGGTTTTCCTGAGAAATTGCATTAAAAAGCTTTATTTTAAAAACCCCGTTGCCAATCTGGTTTAATATTAAATTATATTACAATTGTGATTTCAACGGGGGTGTAGTATATGGGAAAAATTGGTGCGAGAAAGAATTAAAGTTGAAGTGGTATTAATAACTATTATTACAGACCCCCACAGGCGCCTTGAACCAAAATCTAAATTTGAAACTATATCTACTCCTACAATTTTTGAGATAATTTTTTCGTAGCGGGAAAACGGCCCGTATGGAACAATAAAAAAATTCTCATTGTTTCTATTTTTTTTTTTCAAAAACTATAACAAATCATAATTATGAACATTCAGATAAGTTCAAGGACACAAATCCAAACAGCAGTTTCAAACTGGTTGAATCAAACTGTGATTTCAGTAGGGGTGTAGTATATGGGAAGGACATTGGGAAAACGCGCGTCCTTTGCCCCCGATGCAACGAATCGTACTTTATTGGGGAAGATGAGTCGGGCGAGGACGATTTCTTCCACGTTGAAAACAAAAAGCCACACGAATGCTGCGTTGATAAATGTGGCGTATGCGGCCAGGATCTTGGACTCATGTCGGAAAAATTAAAGATTAGGAAAAGTTTAAAATTTCGTTATACAGTAGACTGCCCACAAACTTCGGAAAAGTACATTTTGCAGCGTTTGAGAAAAAAATGTCTGAAAAAAATTGAAAACATTTTCGAAAATTTTGCGTAGGTTGAAAATTGATCAAAAATTTTCTATTCTTCCAATAGTTTTTTAACATGTTTTTGAAAAAAAAACGGTTTTTTATGTCTTGCATTTTTATGTTGAATTTGAGTGTCATCTCATTTACTCAATCGCTAAAAGCGAGTTGGGACAAACTTCCCAAATTGGTTTTTAGGGGTTAGGGAACTTAGGGTTAAGAAAAACATCTTGTTTATGTTGTTATGTGCATTTTGTTTAATCGTGTTTTTCCCCGGTTTTGAGCACACTGGGTCCAGCTATTTGTGTCCAGATATTTTCAATTTTGAACTTTTTAAAGGCATATTATATATTGCGAGCGGGAAGAAATTCCGACCAAGCGTGGCCGTGCGGTTTTTCACGCGGATTCGTCAAAAGAGCGTAAACGGTGTCAAGTTTGTGATGGGTATATTTCGAATACTTTGCCGTCGGTGGAGTACTCTTATTACCGCCGGCACTGTGTTGCCCATGTTTTACCGAACCCAATGGAGGAACAGATTTACTACTATCAGTGCTTCTACTGTGAGGACACATTTCATCATAAACTCAGCTTCATCAATCACATATTCCAGCATGCAATCGACGAGAAAATTTGCAACAANTGTGATGAAAGCTTTCCAAACAATGCCGCACACTTTGCCCATCAAATCATATGTCAATTTCATGGAAAAGCCCAATGCCCAAATTGTCGACTTACTTTTACAAACTTTGAGGATAAACAGGTATAATTTATACCGTATAAAAGCTGTTTCAGAAAAAAAAAATTATACACCGAGTGCGCCGGTATGTTTCACAAAGTTCAACAAAAATTCTCTGAAATCTAATAACGGCTATGCTGGAAACAAATTTCGAAATAAATTGAAACATAACTGCGCAGAACGCAGGCGGGTAAAACAAACATAACAGTTCGCGCGGGAAAGGGGTAAAAAACGGCGCGAAACATAACGGCGAACCCAGTGTAATGGGAATAATGGTAAAAATTAAGTTCATTTTTATAAAGGACATCCTTTTATGTGCATTTTTACAAATTTGCCTTCTCAGTATTTCCATATTTCAAAAATTTTTGCTATGTTAGATTTTATTAATTAACTCACATGGGGAAGTGCGTGTAAATATACACGCAACTGGTTTTTTTCGTCGATTTAAGGCATATGGAGGCCCCGTAGGCCAAAACGGGTATTGGTGGCCCCCCCCTCAACTTTTCGAGAAAATTCGATTGACGGTGTTTTTTGCGTAGGTTGGAGATTTCAAACAGCTCTCTAGGGGGCTCTGGTGGCCCAAATCAATTTCCGAATAGTCAGATCGACGCAGTTTGACGAGCTCTACAAGTTGGCTTTACCAGTTTGTTTTTTGAATAATTGCGAATTATTGTGAATTTTTTAAGTGCGTGTTTATTTACAAGCATTTTCCCCCTACGGGTTCCCAAAAACTCCTTCCCCCTGAGAGTTAACAGTCCATTTTAGGACAATAATATCCAGTACACTGAGAAACATTTACTTGACCACTATCGTCATTGTGCATTTGATGGAGTCTATCAACAGTATGGTTGTGGAGTCTGTGGCATGGATTTTGTNTCATGGACCATGACTCATGGTTATGGCCCATAACTCAATATATACGCCGATTCCCGTTCAGCTCGGTGACAAACTCGTTACCCACACCAGTAATAAGTAATAAGATTCAAAACTAGAAGTATCATATTTTATACTGTAGCTCAATCAAAATTCAAATTGCTGATCAAAACGATTTCTGTAAAATTCTGTAAATATGTATTTGACTTATTTGACTTTACACAATAAAAACTACATATTTTGAGCGGTATGAACTGACTCTATCATTTGTCTTTTACATTTAAAAAAAACATACAGTCCTTACTTTCATTAGAGCCGTTTTCGGTTCTCGAAAAATGCGGCCGTTATGGGGTGAATGACCGTAATGGAATTAGGGCCCCATGGATGTAATTTTGTTAATTACATTCTGTCCAAAATAAACCCCCATGGGGCCCTAATTCCATTACGGTCGTTCTCCCCATAACGGCCCTAATGGAAGTAAGGACTGTATATATTTTTGTATTATAAAATAGCGTATAATTTTTGAAAATCTATATTTGACGCCTTATTCCATGATTTATTTGGACATTGTCTCAAAAATTCACCCCAATACGGACGTTTTTTTCTGAGGCTGTCTTTATATATTTTTATAATATAGAGTCCTAACTCAAATCTTGGATTGGTTTTTAACCCAATATTATTGGGCCAATAAGAATTGACCGCTTGGGCTTTTTTACTGCAAAGTTCCGATGAAAATTCTGTTTTCTATTTTTTTTGTTTTTCATAAAAAGGTGTCACTTTACTAATATGATATTTGATCACAACTCAAATTTATGTTTTTTTAATACAAATCACTTTTGATCGGAATTTTGCTGCTAAAATATTATTATAAAGAGATATTGAAGGTCATGCAGCATAGTTAGTAACATGAGTTATTAATTTTCGGCACCGATTCAACTCGGCGAAAGATGGCCATGGTAAATGAAGACGGAATAATAAAGTTTGAGCAGACAGATGATTTTGAGGTACAAATATAGACTATATATATTATATAGTATATTCAATATAGAGTCCTTTCTCTCAATACGGACGATTGCTTCCAATACGGACGCTTTTTTTTACAAATGTCCCTAAAAAGCCGAAAATGGACACTTTTTGACAATTAATCCCAATACGGACGCTAATTTCGAGAACCAAATCGTCCGTATTGGAAGTAAGGACTGTAATATTCAAAATATTATTTTTTGAATTGTTATCAACTCAGTCCTTACAGTAAGATTTTGAGGTACGAATATACAGTCCTTACAGTAAGGAGTCTCTCAATACGGACGCTTTTTGTGAACAAATGTCCCTAAAAAAGCCGAAAATGAACACTTTTTGACAATTGATCCCAATACGGACGCTATTTTCGAGAATCAAAATCGTCCGTATTGAAAGTAAGCCTTACTTAGTAAGGACTGTAATATTCAAAATATTATATTTTGAATTGTTATCAACTCAGTGGTCCGTTAACTGCGCCGAGGGTTTAAATAAAACCGTTTAATTTATATTTTCAGGTTCCGTTACTTGACGCAGATGAGTTTAAATTCTCGAAAAACGATACAAATGAGTCGGAAACCCCCTGTAAAACAGAAACGGACAAACAGGGCCACGAAGATTTTCTAGATTCTCCAGATATTAACACATGGCCGGTAACCAATGAAACAGACAACATCGATGAATTTCATACTTTCAATGGAGTACCAGGGGTGGGACCTGGGCACAATACAAACTATAAACTAGAAGACTCAAGCTAGGCTGTTCAAACTGAATTTGAATCTAAAAATTTTATCTAAACTAGTGTGTGTTGGAAATTTCGATTCTAAATGACCCCAAAATTATTTCGGATTGGCCAAATGAAGCTCGTTAAATTTGACCTCTTCGTCGTCAAACTCCGGCCTTGTGGTATGAATTTATGACTATTTTGTAACGAAAAGGCCCGTTTGAACACCCAAACTTCAGCTGGAAAACCGGAGCTCTGCAAAATTTAGACGCTGGAGCCATTCCAGACGACATTGAGGATAATTTTGATAATGAAATATCAAATAGAAAGAAAAAGTATGTCACATACCGTACGGTGGTCGCCTAAAAGGGGTTCAAGGACGGGTCAATAGCGTTGTTTGTAAAATTTACTTCATGAGAAAACACTAAAAATTATTTCACTCCATCGATGTGATTAATTTGTTTTCGAGAAATTTTCTGTAGAAATGTTGGAAGTATAACATCAGAAACTTGCTCGATACCATAATCGTTGTGGCAGAACCCCCATGTGGCCGTGAACTTGATGAAAATCGAAGTTTCAAGTTATCTTATCCTACAGTTGTCACGCGATTGATTTCGTTTCTTGTTGTTTGTTAAAATGCTTCGAATATCAAATTCATTTGCCATAGACTAGTTGGCACTGCCAACAATAAAATGAAGCATTTAAAAAATAATCGCGTAAAAAAAATAAAACTCGATCAATGCTGAAAAAACAGGGGTCTCTTCCTAAAAAACTCTTCATTTTATTGTGGCCGACCGTCAGACGTTAGATTCACCAGAAAGAAAAAATCAGTTCCATGTTAACTGTGGAAGAAGATAGCATTTACATTTACTTTTGGCGTTGAAAAGGGGGCATATAATATGTGCATATACTATGTGGGTGGCGTTTGGTTTTATAATTTTATCTAAATGTTTATGTAGTGGACACTTTTTAGACATTATGTCGTATAAACAATAAGGTTTCAGTTTGTATGAAAATAACTCTATTGACCTGTCCTTGACCCGATTTTGAAATGGCTTTAAAAATAATTTTTAGGGTTAGAGCGAAAAGTACAAGAAGAAAGAAGGCGAAGAGACCGAGGATGCAGTTGTCTGATAATGTAACTGATAAACCTAAATCACCAGAAAACGAGATTACCGAGGTACAGATTTTGGAGAGGAGTACACACGAACATACAACCCGGGACCGTTTTTGGAGTGCATTCATGTACTCAAAGAGATATTATTGCCAAGAAAATGCAAGGAACAGGGCTCGGCATCTGACTTAGGGCTATAATCAAAACTATTTTCAAATTGCTTATACAGTCCTTGATTATTACGGGCGCTTCCATAACGGCGATTTTTTGTTTCTGAAAAAAGTGGTTATCCCATAACGGCCGCTTTTTATAACGTATTTTTGGGGTTCTTAATTCGATAAGTTTTGTTTCTTCGTGTGGGCCATGTCACATTTATGAACCCCAAAAACAGGTTATAAAAAAGGGCCGTTATGGGATAATCACTTTTTTAAAAAAAAAACCGCCGTTATGGCCCATGTCACATGGGCATGTGTTTTATATACAAGATTTACTAAATTTTTAGTTAATACAAAATAGCGGAAAGTGCCTTGGCAGTGATTACAAGGTAATGAAAAACCCATATTTTCTTGGAGAATGAGATATTTCAATACAAGTGCCAGAAATTAACCAAATTGTAATAAAATGACTTTTTTTGGGGAGCTAATTCCATAACGGCCGTTTAGCCCATAACGGACGCTTTTTTCGAGAGCCGAAAATGGCCCTTATGGACGTAAGGACTGTATAAATCAAAAAAAATTGTTCCTACGGCCCTACGCCAACCTTAACCAACGCGAATTTCCCAAAATTTACAACCCTGGTATAAGGTAACATAGCGAAAAATAAAATTCGATTTTGCCTAGCCTTGGTAAGTCGGCGCTCGGGCTCTTGTCCAGATGTAAACTCAACCAATACGAATGAAGTTGGAACCAGGGTTCACCCTTATTTGTCTAACATTAGAGTTTCTATGAGAAATTTAAAAAAGGGCGGGAATGTCATTTTTCAGACAAACGAAGATGGACTACATTTCGAATATTTCAAAAATTTTGTTAACTCTTCCTCTATAAATACGCGTTGTACTAATTTTCAGAAACACAAATGTCGGGCTAATTTGAATTTATATATTCAAGATACCTCTGTCGTAGAACAAATCCGTCAATCAAAGACCTCTGGTTATAAAATATTATCATTTAAAACAGATGAAGAAAGCACAAAAAAAATTTTAGATCGAAAAAATTGGGGAACAAGAGTGAATAAAAAGGCGAAACCCCATTCCGATTCTTGCCTTAAAAGTGTAAAAGAGACCTTTAGCCAAGCTGGCCTGGAGGGACAGTCGGTTTTTTCCGATAAAGATACCGACATTGTTCCCGACTTAGCCGATAATTGCAAAACTGAACCTAACTGTTCCGTAGAAACTACCGAGAACAATACCGGTTGGAATTTAGGCTCAATTAGGACCTTGGAAAATGAGAAAATAATTGAGAGTTCTAGAAAAATTGACGGTGATTAAGTAGGAAAAGTGCAAAAAACTAAATGATATCACTGAAAAACCTAGCTAGGCCTTGCTCAATCAAAATTTAAAATT
>SCLG01002297.1:573-16544 GCA_004367875.1 Oikopleura albicans
GTTTCTGCGTTAAGGCTAGCCATAAACATTTTTTTCAAAACTTGTTTTCAAAATATAATTCGGCGACAGTTTTTTAGCCTCCTCAAAATGCCTGGTTGCAATTAATGAATAAGTTGAGCCCTTAACTCTCAGGGGGACAAATGTGCAAGTTTGCACAAACCACCCTTATATGGACCAAAATGATAGTAATCTGGGCTTAACCCGAAAATCCTTCCAACACGGGTCTTGTCCAATTTTATGAGATAGAAAATAACGAGTAAAACGGAACTTGTTTTTTGTCTTATACACCGTCTGAGGGGTTATCTCACCTTTATAAACGCTCAAAAAGCGGTAAGATAAACCAACTTTGGTAAGATAACCCGTCGGGGTGTTTAGTTTGATAACTGAAAATCTCGATACGTTTTGGTCCAAAAAGTGGTAATAAAACCCAATCTTGGTAAGATAACTAATGGTATGATAATTCTCAGGTTGTGTATATGCTTAAAATAGCCGTAAGCGCGTTATGTGCAAATCTGCACGTTTGCCCCATTACCTATTATATGTCATTTAGGACCCTAGGAGTTAAGATTACTTTCGAATATTGTAAAATTATGACGTTATACGCGATAAAAAATTCAGTTTAGATAGCCTAGCATCAGTGCTATCAGCATGACGTACTGTGCACTCCTTGAAATAAAAATCGATATCGGAAAGTGTGAGGCTCCAGTCAACAGCAACGTCGAGTCGTGACCCCAAAACAAGAGCATCGGTGCTGTCGTCATTCAAGATCATAGCAAAACCCTTCTCCAATGAACCGTCACCGGACTTTGTGCCGCTGACCGTGACCTCTTGAACGGAAAATTCGTTACTTGTAAGGTCAACGGTCATTGGGTATTTGCATTCAAATGATACACCAATTCCAAATGGTGCCGTNTCGTCATTTTGAACAGGATAAACACGATTCCCTACTGGGAAAATATGATAAGTTTCTGATATGAATAACATATCAAACACCGAAAATGCAGAGGAAGAGACTAATAATATAATTTACACCAGATGACTCGTTAAAAGGCTACTAAATTGGTTTTTGGAAAAAAGCCGTATAACGAGCTCTATAAAAGGTTAGGCATGTGCAAAAGCGTGGGTTAAAACTGGAAAAACTGATTTTTAGACTAGCCCTATAGGTAGAGAGTTTTATGTATTCCGACATTTATGCATCAAAGATAACGGCATGCCGCGGCACCGAGCGATTTGGTATCATGTATTAATGATCGAAAGGGAATTTATCTGAAGGGTAATTTGTCGACAAAAAAGAATAGTGTATACAAAAATCATGTAAAACAGGTGCACCGTAGTGTTACAATTTTATCTGTTAGTCCAGTTATCTAACACATTTTAACAAAAAAAAAATCCCGCCGTTACCGTCTACGCACTACGGCGTTATCTTTCAATTTTACCTAATCTTACACTTTTTACCATTGGTTTTTTAAGATAACGGCGCACTTGGTGTATCTGTCAATTTCAGCTCTTTTTTCCATCGAATTTTTGATTTTTGATAAATAGTAAAGGTCCTAACAATTTGTCGACAAATTACCCTTCGGACTTTTTAGACATGATACCAATTCAGAAAAGCGGTCACTATTGCGCAATTAGCCATTAAACGGGCACTTTTGGGTCAAATATTTTTCAGCAGACACGCCTACACGGTGCAAACTTATGTGGTTGGTTATCGCGGCATCCCGTTATTATAGACGGTTGTGCTTAATAAAGATACATATACGTATGAATCAAACGGTGTGCTCATATGGTGAGTTATACATTTTATTATCATTTTTAACATTTTATTATCATTTTTAACATTTTATTATCATTTTTAAACCCTATAACATATTTGGAAAAAAAAGTAAAAAATGACTATAACGGAATTTTAGCCCTATAATCGATCAGGCGAAGGCGGAATTGGCAAAATTTCGGTTTCTCGAAAAGTAGCCCTATAACGAGTAGCCCTATAACGAGTAACCCTATAACGAGTTATCTGGTGTAATTGATATTAACATTCCAATGAAAAGACATGATATACAGTATGTATGACCTGAAAAAAAATTTTAAGTTATTAAAATGTCCAAAAAGTGATAAAAATGATAAAAAAAAAAACCAATTGAAAAACAAATGGGAGAAAAAAAAATACATTTTGGAATAAAAATACACAATAAACGAAATATCTAGAATCCACTTATTATTAGATATATTTTTTAGTGTTCTAAAGGAGATAGACAGTTTTACATAGCTTTTTTTTAATATAATTTTTACTTCTCAGAACAAAAAGTACTACACTGTAGACGCGAGACTGAAATTTTGTTGTTTTTTTAGAGAGATACAGCACAAGTACTACATTAATTCTGGATTCCCTTATCGCTATAGGTCTTACATACTGTAATAATGGGATATAAGAAAAGCGAACAAAAAAAGTTCGAGACCACAAAAAGGACGTATTTTTTAGTTAGTGGCATGGAATTTAGTAACAGACCGCCGTATTACAAAAACAATACGTTAGGCTTCAAATTGTAGTAAGGATCGTTGGAGTTAGCCGGAGGTTTTAAATTTTAAATTTTCGAGCAAGCAATAAATTAGCGTCAATTAATTTTAAACCCTGTAACTTGTCTTCAACATCAGATCGGCCTCGCTTGTTACCTATAAGTGAAAACTGGACTGTAAAGATAAGGTCGTCGTTCAAAACTTTGTGGGACATGTTACAATCGTCGCTGTCAAGATCACATTCTTTCATCCATCCGAGAGTGCCCGCATCAGCGCTGGCGTCNTCCAATGCGGGTTCGACGAGTCCCATGCTGGCATCAGAATCAGCAAAAACGCCACTTCCGATTTCCATCGTCATTGATGTAGCCCCACAGGCAACCTTGGTGCAGGAATCAATGTCTTTTAACTCGCAAGTGCCCGACTCAGCGTTAAACTCCCAACAATCGGTAGAGGGACATGGGAATCCTAACTCGTCTCCGCTATCACCATCATCGCCAGCATCATCGCCAGCATCGTCGCCAGCATCAGCACCAGCATCATCGCCAGCATCATCGCCAGCATCATCGCCAGCATCATCGCCAGCATCGTCGCCAGCATCAGCGCCAGCATCATCGCCAGCATCATCGCCAGCATCTGAAAAATTTTCATATAAATTTTAGTTACTGTATGAAAAATAACGTTAAAAATAACAGCTGAGATTTTTTGTGCAAGACTTCGAGCGAACGTCAAACATTTTAACCATTGAGCCGAACATTTGACATTTATATGGGAGATGCAATGTCCTTTGGGAGTTAATTTGTTTTCAGAACTGATAAAAAATGTAGTAAATATCCAAAAAAAGTGTTAAGTCAAATGCAAACTGTTAATTCATTATATGTATTATTGTCAAATAATACAATTTGAATTGTTGTCCACAATATAGGAAATGACGCATTAACTGTCTATAAATAATTCAGCCCAGTGAGGTCAATACTACCCCTCGTCAACTGGCGCAAGAGCTTCATTAATCTGCGTAATGTAAGATTGAACATTATCCTGCATAATGTGCAAAGCACATTTTTTCGCGTAATGTAAGATATAACATATACCTACGTTATGTATCATTTGTACTAACGCTACATAAATGTCGTTATTTAACGGTTAGATAAAGTCTATAACTGTCGTTATTTGGTCTCAGAAGAAAAATATAATTTTATGTTTTTTGAAATCCCGGTTAGGGATCGGCAAGTTAGGGTTGTCTCCTTAACTAAAACCTTAGGTAGTTTTTTTAGTCAATTCGCAATACAACTCGAATTTGATTTCTGGGACTTCAAATTATAGAAATGAAAAAAACAAAATATAATAATCTTCATTGTATTATACTGTATAATTTATACACCAGTAGTATAAGTGATTTACTTTAAGTGATTTTATATAGGGGAGGGCTATATACGGGACGGTTTACTAATTTCAAAAACCGTTTGTTAACCCCGATGCGCCGGTGCTAAAATTGGTGTGAAATTTCAAATACATGTGGCTCTCACGGTTAAACCACTTTCTTAAGTGGTTGATTTGACTAGACTAAATNGATTCGAAGTTAGAAGTCGAGTTTTTTTTTACAATCAAGCCGTTCAATCTAAATACTGTACTGAAACCGAATATCTGTTGCCATGTTCAAATCAGACAATTTAACTATTTTTCGACTCCTTCATTCTTTTATTTTCTGTAGACGAGCCAAGCTGAACTATAATTTATTTCAATAAATTGATGCCTTATGGTAAACCACGATAGAAGGCTTCACGCCGCGTTATGGAAAATACATCCTAAGACGGCACCGGCGGACTCCGGATAATGTGTTTTTTGGAGAAAGGGTAATCCGTTGACAAACTATATAAACTAAAGTTTATATTATATTTATATACACCACCTGAGGGGTTATCTTACCAAGATTGGGTTATCTTACCACTTGTTTGACCAAAACCTATCGTGATTTCCAATTATTAAATTAAACACCCTGACGGGTTATCTTACCAAAGTTGGGTTATCTTACCGCGTTTATAAAGGTAAGATAACCCCTCAGGTGGTGCAGTTTATATTATATTATATTATATATATATATAAACTACCCGTGGATTATCCTTTCTACAGAAAACGCATTATTCAAACACCGACGGTGCCCATAAAACACCAGGGATACACTAAAACGTTTACATACAGTTCACATTTTTCAAATTACAGTTGATGTGCACACAACGCGACAATACCACTTCCCAAAAACCGTCGCGTTGTGTGCACACCTACTGTATATATTTATATACTGCAGCGACCACTTCGAAAAAACCGTCGCGTTGTGCAGCGTCTCGTTGTGTGCACATCAACTGTAAATTCATACCTGGTGGATTTATGGGACGTATTTTTGACACTTAAAAAAATGAAATTCATGCAATTGCAACTTTAAAGATATTTTAAATGATGAAAAGGTTTGCAATGCAAACTTTGCATTGTCATTGTATTATGTATAAACAGTAAAATATTTATGCACAGGTTTTTATGGTGGCCGGCCGTGACTCCGTTTTTCGATACTCTGGAATCCTGGCGTGCCGGGCGAGTTAAAATCTTATTTTAAAATTTGTGTATTTGGTTAGCTGAAAGTGCTAATAGGAAATTCATTAAGAGTTCATTTTGTGATTTGGCACAAAATTATCCTGGTTGTTAATTATATAAAAAAATAAATATAAATACGTTTAAAATAATGGTTGTTTGATTTTTTTGCACGGAATTTTTTTGGACAGTTCAACTTTTCAAACGAATATTGGTCAAGTCAGTTTTTTGACCTGTAATATAATTTGCGGATGTAATTGGCTTAACTTATGGGCCATAAGTGCATGTTTTTTTTTTGATAAAGACCCAAAAAAATTATTGTGCACAATTATAGCAGGCATAGTATGTAATTTAAAATTACACAGTTGAATACAAAACCTCGTCTTCCAAACAAACGGCCATTTGTGCGTTTGAGCATTTTGGACAGCAGGTCGAAATGATGCAACTTTGGTAATAACTAACATCTGACCTCGATTGATCGAACTTCCATCTCACGTGTGCCTAATGTGATATTTTTAATTATAGAATTTACGAATTTTTGATACAGTCCCCAATCTGGCCGCCTTCAAAAATGAGGCCGTTGTGGGATTGAAGACTGTATATTAAATTTAAACAAATTAAAATTTTTATTATACAGTCGGTGTGCTAACGAAGTGACAGTGAGGGAACGAAGTGAGTTTCGGAGTTTTTTGGCTAAAAATTGGGGAAAAGTGACGGAACGAAGTGACAGTTTTTGACAAAAAAAATCGGAAAGGAAAGTGTCACTTCGTTACCATACCTACTGTATTATAAGATTTCTTGAAGAAATAGACATTTGGGTCATAAATAATCCCGTGACCCTGTGCGAAAGGGGCACCGCGGTTTTTTCGGAGAAATTCTCTGAATACCATTTTCGTCGAAAAATTTAATAAATAGAATTTAAAAGTTTTAATTTTAAACCTCTACTTCTATTCACTAAGTTTCCAATTGAAACTTTCCATTTATTACATCCCAATTTTTTCGGAGAAATTGTTATTCGAAAATATTTTTGGAAAAAATTTGAAACTTAATTTTTTTTATCAAAATAAATACTATTGTGATCTGAAGGTCGAAGTTCGCTAAAATATCGCTAAGGTTGAACTTCGACCCTTAGATCACAATAGTATTTATTTTGATTAACTCCCAGGGGGAAGTGCGTGTAAATAGACACGCAACGTGTTTTTCCATAAGGCATATGGAGGCCCCGTAGGGCAAAACGGGTATTGGGGACCCCCCCTCAACTTTTCGAGAAAATTCGATTGACGGTGTTATTTTTTGCGTAGGTTGGAGATTTCAAACAGCTCTCTAGGGGGCCCTGGTGGCCCAAATCAATTTCTGAATAGTCAAATCGACGTAGTTTGACGAGCTCTACAACTTGGCTTTACCAGTTTTTTTGAATTATTGGGAATTAATGTGAATTTTTTAAGTGCGTGTTTATTTACACGCATTTTCCCCCTACGGGTTCCCAAAAACTCCTTCCTCCTAAGAGTTAAAAAAATAAGGAGGACACATTTTGACGCTAGAGAGCATTTTCAGTATTTACCCGTTGAACTATCCAAACAAAGTATAAAACAATAAAGCACGATAGTCCGACCACAATATAGTTTAGTTCTTCGACAAGATCTTCATCGGTGATTTCATTTCGTTCGATTGAAAGTTCGGCAATTTTCAAATCGGTCGGATGAAATACAAGTTTTTGGCCCGGTTCGAGATGGTTTTCTTTCGCCACATCTCGTTCTCGAGATTCCAAACTGTATATAAATTTGTCGGATTGAAATTTGGTAACAATTCGTAAACCTGAATTTATTTTAGATGTTAAGTAAATATTTCAAAAAAAAATGTTACTGGCTGGAGAGAAAAAAAAACTAAAAGTTACCATTAAGCTCATACACCAAATGCGCCGTTATCTTTTTTTTAAATTCAAAACATGAAATTTATCAGATAATTGAATTTATATATTCGTTGGAAAGATAAAGCAATCTACACGATTATGGGCCATAATTTATGGCTATCTACGGTACCAGAAATTGACAGGAATTTTCCATAAAAATTTTAATAAATTTTCATGCATTTTTTGTAATGGGTGTACATTTATGGACCATCATTGGCTGTCCATTTATGTTTTGTCAGGACTTACAGTTGATGTGCGCACAACGCTACGCTGCACAACGCGACGGTTTTTGGGAAGTGGTAGTGTCGCGTTGTGTGCACATCAACTGTATATTATAAGTTAAAATTATAAACTAAAATATTGATATTTCTTAGAAATTTCTGTAGATTTCTGGCAGATGGCCATAATCATGTATATTTCATTATATTTCGAAACATCTACGCACCGTGTCATAACCTACGGCGCTGGCGTCTGTAACTGAATTACAAGCAACGCCTATTGGCTCATGATTTCTTATAGGCGCCTCCTATTGGCTAGCGTCCTGTAGCCACGCAAAAGACTCACCGCGTCGCTTGTAATTATCTGTTATACTGGTCATGGGCACTGACTATAACGTCAACCATGATTGCCGGTATAAATTTTCCAAAATACAAAACCGAACCATATTTGGCGACCCGTATTCATGTTTATTTCTCTTACAAAAGTCTTAATACGAACATTTATGGTATTTGTTCAGTAGTTACAAGATCCACTCAAATTTTCCCAGTAATATTTTCGCTACTGTAATATTTTTTTTTTGAAATTTCTGCAGTGTTTCCACCATTGTTTTCAAGCTAGAACTTACCTAAGATAACAAATCCAAAAAATAAAAATCGAAATACAGGAATCTGCAGTTTAAGTCGGAGCCCAACGAAAAATAACGTGAAATGTTCGCAAAATAAAGATATACAAAACCATTTCCACCACGATAAACTACATTCAAAAAATCTATCAAAATACGCAAATTTTCTCGTCATTTTAATCTTTAATTTGAATCTCTCATAAACATAAAATTAGCTAAACGAGACACAATGATTTAGCTTAAATGGCTTCCAGGCAGATTAAATTTGACCATTATTACAATGCGATACAAAATGGTTACATTTTTAGTAAACCGCGGTCGACCGGTAAAAATAGCTTAATCCAATTTATATGAATTATTTTTATTTAAGAAGTTAAAACCGGAGCAAATAAAAAACGAACCAAACTCAAATACTGTTTTGTTCTCAATTTGGCTTTATGCCAGATAACGCCATTCACAAAATTCATTATGATTTTTTACATAATTTTACATAATTCTATTTTCGAAAATATATACTATTTAAAACTACAGTCCTTACTCCCATTAGGGCCTTACTCCCATTAGGGCCGTTTATCATATTACGGCCGCTTTTTTTCGATAACCGAAAACGGCCGTAATGGGAGTAAGGACTGTATTTCACATTAATACCGAATAATATATATTTATAAACAATAAAAAAATATTTGTATTTCTTGCAATTTTGTTTCGATCACTCATTTTCAAGGTCAAGAATATTTTTGAATCCCCTGTTTTTAAGGGTGCAGCCTGAAAAGGTCGAATATAAAAAAATGTCGAACATGGCTTAAAAGGTCGAAAACCTCAAAGGGTCGAAAGTCTGAAATGGTCGAAACCTAAAAAATGCTTTCGACCAGCTGAAATCAGTGCTTCGAGCCTTTTAAGCCATTTTCGATCTTTTTTATATTCGACCTTTTCAGGCTGCGCCCTTAAGAACAAGGGATTCAAAAATATTCTGCGCCTTTTTAAGCATTGATCGAGATGAGGACTTTTTTATTTCAAAAAACTGTACATTTTATTGTTGGCGGTGATATTCAAAGCCTTTTGCACAAAAAACAAAATCAATAGCGTGAAAACTGTAGCAGGAGATAGTGTTTGAAATTTCGGGCTTATTAAGACCAATGTCAACGATCAGGCGAAATTTGGTTTTGTAAAAATTTCTTGTTCCAGAGTTAGTAACAATTGTAAAACGACCGTGGACAGATCTGTCCACACTGCGCGGTCTAGGGTTAAAGTGGCTATTTTCTGTGGCATGTCTACGCCCGATGGGGTGTGTGCCACAAAGCACACAATGGTGACTCAGGTTATTTAAAAAAATTCTAAGTCAGCTGAAAAAGATCAAAAAGACTATTTTTTTTAGGAAAAAAAATCAGAAAACGTGTAAAAAATACAAGATTTTGGCCCAAAAAATCGAAAAAAAAAAGAAAACTGACTTGACCTTAGCGCAAAAAAGTCTGACCTTAAATAAACAATCACGTTGAAAATGTGTCAAAAACGTGATGTCTAAAATGTGATTTAAAAAAACACCTTTTTTACAGATTTGAACGTTATTTAGAAATTAAACTTTTTGCTGTTTTTNAAAAGCCCTTTATAATTCCGCATTTTCTGTTTTGTTCAAATTCTTAAATTGTATTTTTTTCAGCCTTAAAAAGATCAAGCAGGAGAAAGATGTGGCTATTGGTGATATTGAAGAGTCTACTCGTGAACAGGTTCAAGAACTTCGGCGCCAAATCGAAGATCGTCAAAAAGACATTATTATGCTAAAATCTAAAATAACCAGAATGGAAGGGGAAGTCGAGCATGGCGAACAGCGACGTAGCGAGCAACTCACCAAAGGTCGAGTCTTTTTAGCGTTGCCCGAAATCTTATGAATTTGACGCAAAAATATGGGGGAGGGTAATAACTTATACGGTAAAAGTTATACCTATTAGTACCTTATAATACCCTTCTCACAATCATATATTTTCTTTTTATTCACAATTTCGGAACAAAATAACGTCTTTAGCAAAAAACTTGTCAATCTAGACTTAAGGTCTAAAAAAGATGACAGTCTATTAAGTTCTTGTTGGTACAACAGTACAGGGGGGGTTAAAAGGTCAGCCAATTGTGCCGTTATAAGGTCAAGTCAGTTTTATTGCACTAAGGTCAAGCCAGTGATTTTGCCTCGGCTTAAGATTCGAAATGTATCTACTGTTAGTAAAGTAACTACACCCATTGTTCGTTTGGGTTTTAACCGAAAAAAAAACTCTGCGAAAGTACTCGAACTTGAGAATGAAAAACGGCTCGTTGGTCAAACAAAGGCTGCAATTGAACGTGACCTAAAAGACAAAGAGCGCNGTATAACAGTTGTCATTTGACAATTTCCTGTGAAAATGAAACAATTTCATTTGAAATGATTTCCCAAGTGATTCTATTAGTGATTCTCTTAGTATAGTAAGCATACCCATTGTTCGTTAACCGAAAAAAAAACTCTGCGAAAGTACTCGAACTTGAGAATGAAAAACGGCTCTTTGGTCAAACAAAGGCGGCAATTGAACGTGACCTAAAAGACAAAGAGCGCAAAATTGAGGCCTTTGACGACAAGTACAAAAAACTCGATGAAGAAAATTCAAAGGTAAGATTTAAAAGTAATAAATATATACAGAGGGGGTGCTAAATAAGGGCCTGCTAAATAAGGGTCGCTTGTGCCAAATAAGGGTCGGTAGTGCTAAATAAGGGTCGCGTTTTTCAGTAAAAAATATTATTGCTTCAAATAAGGGTCGCTGATTTTAATATTGTTTCCCATGGGCATTTTTTACTAGATTTTCGTTCGTTTATGGATAAAATAAGCTTAAATTGTATACAACACAAATTTTAAATTTGATAGAATCATTTATAAGACGCAAAAATCATAGTTACGTCCGGTTACAACACTAAACTCGCCTAATGCTGGGTGTGCTTAATAAGGGTCGTTTTTCGAAAATCGTTAACCGACCCTTAATACGCACACCCCCTGTAATTGTATTATATGACTATGAGATACGGTTGAAGAAAATCTTGAAATACATTGTATAAATACTACAGTGGATGTGCACACAGCGCGACACCTCACACCGCGATGGTTGTACTTTTGCTCATAAATTGTAAAATTGTAAAATTTTGGGGTAAATGAATTTTTATACTATAGGTCCGATAGTGTGTTTTAGACTAAGGTCTTGCAGTAAAGGCCATCATATCTGTTAAACGATGAAATTTTAAGCTCTAATACAATTTTATAAAGCACCGCCCGCACAAACGAAATTACCATCTGCTAAATTTTATTGGTTTTAGTACCTTGATCAAGTTCGAGATTTGAACCAAAAAGTGCGAAACATCGAAAAAGAGAAATTCGACACCGGTCTTCAAAACGAAGAGATCGCGCGTAAACTACGCGACACGGAACGCAAAGTGCGCGAGCTCGAACGCAAGGGCTCCAGTCAGAGCGAGGCAGAGTTAAAACTGGGCGAAGTTCAAACTGACCTGGAGGATAAATTACGCGCCAATCGGCGCTTAACTGAGAATCTCGACAAATCGCAAGAAAAAGTCGTCTTGCTCGAGGAGGAGCTGCGTAAAGTCAAGGGCACCGTTAAAGAGTCCGAAAATCGAAAGGGCCAAGAGGCCCGGCGACGGGACCAACTTGAACTTGAACTTCAAGCTAAAACGGAAGTCTTAAATCAGGCAAATGATAAAATATCCGAGTTGGAAGATCTCCTACACGAGAAAACTATTGCAAAGTCCACCCTCGACCGGGAAAATACGCGCCTAATGGAGGCACTAGAGGACGAAAGTCAAATAAAGGTCAATGCTGAAAATCGCGTCGAAAAACTTCAAGAACAACTCGGAATGGCCGACGAAAGATATAAAGGTTTATAAATAATTTCGTCGAGCATATATGATACACCCCCTGTGCACTTATGTTTCCAGCACTTATGTTTCCGCTCAGCCCCGTCGGTGCAGTTATGTTTCCACGTTTTCGAGAAATATTTTCCTCTGAGTCCGCCTACGCACTGTGCACTTATGTTTCCGCCCGAAACATTGTTGTAAAAGTTGTAACAGTCCGTCCAATTTTACTGGAAACATAGGATGCTTTCTCAGGGTTCGAAGCCTTGGGAATTTCGTCACATAGTGCGTTAATGAGCTTTTTCGTAGCCACCGATAAATGATAAGAAAATTTATTCTTTTTCTTGACATTNGGCAAATGATAAAATATCCGAGCTGGAAGATCTCCTACACGAGAAAACCATTGCAAAGTCTACCCTCGACCGCGAAAATACGCGCCTCATGGAGGCGCTAGAGGACGAAAGTCAAATAAAGGTCAATGCTGAAAATCGCGTCGAAAAACTTCAAGAACAACTCGGAATGGCCGACGAAAGATATAAAGGTTTATAAATAATTTCGTCAAGCATATATGATATATGCAAAATCGTATACTTTTAGGGTTTATAAATACACGTGTTAATGAAATAATCATCATAAAATACAAAATCTTGATGAAAATTGTTTTGACAAAATTTTTCACAGACAAATATTTTTCAGAAAAAAGTCTTTTTTGAGAAAAAAAATAATTAGTGACAATTTTTCAAATTCAACAAAGATTCGTTGATAGATTTTTTGACGAAATGATTGTACAATGTTTTGAAAGATTTTTTTGAAAAAAATTTTTGAGGATTTTTTTGGAAAACATTTTTTTATATAAATTTGTTTTTTTGAAGGTCTTGCAGTCAAATTGGAGGGTATATCGGGCGGTAAGCCGATCCCAGACCTGCAGCCCGAGCTCGAGCGACTTCGAAAGCAGTACGATGAAAAGAGTCGCCATCTTACCCAGGCCGAGGCGCGCGTAGCGCGTATTCAGCGCGAGCTCGACGCGCAAAAGCAAATGCTACCCGAAAGCGACATGCAAACGCGCCAGAAAATCAAGGACTTGAAGCGCGCGGTTGAAGAGGAGAAGCAGCGTTCCCTCCAGCTCCAAGAGCAATTGCGCGTTCAAGAAATGCGCGCCATTGAGGGCCAAGCCGATTTGGTACAGGGTGATCAACGCACACTCGACCGCGAATTGACGCGGCTTCGGCGTCAACTCGACGAGCGCGACCGCAAAATCACCGCCGCCGAAGAAACTATTTATAAACAAAAGGAAGTCATTGAGGAGTTAAACAATATTCAGAAGCAGTCCGAGGATGCGGCCATGAACGAAATGCATGGATATATGACTGACACAAGATCACAATTTGAGAATATGAGACGTCAGCTTAAGGAGAGGGAAGAAGAAAATCTACGGTAAGAGCCGGAAAAACTCAATTGCCACGTCCTTTTATATTTATTGGGAATTAAAGACTTCATTTTTTTTCGCCGGACAAAAATTGAATGAGTCTCGAATATGAAGATATGGGTTTTGATTTTTGGCACAGAAATGGAAATTCTTATGGGAAACTTTTCCGCCTGAATTTTATTTTCAACCAGAACCGGAAGTACCGGTAATTTCCGGTTAAAGTACAAAAATGGGACATGACCATGTAGTATGTTTTAGCGGAGGGGAAAGTTTATAAACAAGGTCTATGTCGGCGTATTTCAGACTTTCGTACTAATATAAATGCTAAAAATCAGATTTTTCGTATGAAAATTATAATTTTTTGAGGTAATAAGACAAAAAGTGTTAATTTTTCTATAGTTATAAGGTCGTGAGAGTTTAAACAACGTATAAAGGGTATGGTAGGGTTAAAATTGTTGAATTAGGGTAGTGTAGCAATGTTTTGTATTTACCCTTAATTTCACCCCAAAGGGCTAAAATACTATACCATAGGCCATGGTAGTGTCGGATACAAAAAAACACCAATTGCCGACTTCCGAAAAAACAAATTATGACCTGTTTTTTACTTTTTTTCTTAAGAATCAAAACAGATCGCGAATCTCTTGAGACACATCTGGAAAATATGGACGATAAGTATGAGCAGCTGAAGACAGATTACGACACGCTGCGGCATATCAAAGAGGATCAAGGCACGACCATTGACGAGACGGCGACCTTGATTCGCGAATTACGCGACAAACTGCTNGAATCGCAATCCGAGGTGACGCGTCTCAAACGGCGTCTAGAGGGTACGGTGGCCTCAAAGGACGAGAATGAGGATGAACTGGCCGACGTCATGAACGATCGCGAGCATCTCCAGATTCAGTATGATCACTTGGTCGCCAAACTGGCCACAATGGAGCTTGAACTCGACGAAATTCGAAACGAGCGTGATATTGAAACTGTCAAATCACTCAAACAAAACGAATTCATGACACAGCAAGAGTCCGAAATTGAAATTTTACGCAGTCAGGTACAGTAAATTAACTGTATACTTTTTGGTAAAGACCGTTTTATATTTTGTTTCCGAATATAGGGTATTTTTTTTAACTTCGTAATACAGTCACAAGATTTTGGAAAGATTTTCTCGGGCTTGACCTTATAACCAGACCCCTGTAAGTTTTTCTTAGTCGTCAGCCCATGCATGGCCAGAAATTAATTAATAACTTCAGGTCGAGCTTGCCCAGCGAGAGGCCGAAAAACAGGCGAATGCTATTGGATCGGCCCATTTGGACGTACGGGCCAGTACCACAGGACTCAATAAGGAGCTCAACGACTGGAAACAAAAATGTGACGATCTTGAGCGCAAACTTCAAGGCGAAAACAAGGAATTGCGGCAAATTACTGAACAGGTTTGCTAAGCTTTAAACTCTTTTTTTGTTGTTCGAATTTTTTTTTTTTCAAATAGTTATTAAAAGATTTCCACACTTATTTGTCAGGAAGAAAATGTTTTAGTGTTCAAATTTTCACATGTAAATTACCTGTTTTAAGTCAGAGATTTTGACCGCTGTAAAGTCATGTCAGTTTTTAATATAAAAATATATCGAGGGAACTTTGACCCGAATTAAAAAATGTCTCAAATTGAGTGAGATGGAGGAAAAACGAAATTTATATCTTCGTTTACCGGTTTACCTTGAACCAGTTTGCACTGATTTCTTCAATTTTTGTTTTACATTTTATTATTGCATGAAATATATATGTTCTACCACATAAGAAAGTTTCAGGACCTTCCAAGTTGGAAGGAAGTTCCAACTTATATTTCGTGAAGGTTGTGTCCAGGTTGTGTCCAGTGGGCCCTACTTATAACACACACCCACATTTGCCGTGACCCGACTTTCTCATATGTTATTTCCTCACCTACAATTCTATATCTAAATATGATCTTTAACCTTCCTTACAAATATTTTTAGCACAAAAAGACTGAAAAGAAGTTGAAGGAAGTTCTAAATCAAGCAGAGTCCGAAACAAGTCGTGCTTCTGGCGACAACGAAATGGTTAGTTTTTAAGTATTTAACTGCCCCTCAACTTTTATCATTATATTTTGTGAACAAATACCAATATCTTCTTTGTTAGTTGCAACTGAGATTAAAATCGCTAAAACAACAACTGGATATTTCCGAAAGTGAACTTGACTTGGCTCAAAGTGAAAAACGAAAATTCCGCGACGAGGTCTCTTCAAAAGATGAAGAATTGCAGGTTGGTATTTTTCGCAAGAAAAAAGTCCCACTGAAACCAAAAGACGACGTTTTTCTCATTTAATTAATTTATTTATTTAAATAAATTATTGTAAAAAATTAATTTGATTTTTTAGTCATTTTAGCATATTTGGTTAATTGTTTATACAGGGGGTGTGCGTATTAAGGGTCGGTTAACGATTTTTGAAAAACGACCCTTATTTAGCACACTTGCCCTTATTTAGCACGCCCAGCATTAGGCGCGTTTAGTGTTCTAACCTGACGTAATTATGATTTTTGCGTCTTATAAATGATTTTGAAATTTTAAATTAAATTTGTATTCAATACAATTTAACTTATTATATCCATGAACGAAGCAAAAGCTAGTAAAAAATGCCCAAGGAAAACAATGATAAAATCAGCGACCCTTATTTGGAGCAATAATATTTTTTATGGACAAAAGCGACCCTTATTTAGCACCCCCTCTGTATATATATTGTACATATGTGCTTTAATTTTTTTTTCAAAATTTGCCCTTGACTACAGGGGGGTATGGTTATAAGGTCACAAAAGGTG
>SCLG01002299.1:0-12971 GCA_004367875.1 Oikopleura albicans
AAAAAATATTTTGTTACGTAATAATGGCCAGATAACGGCGTAGGGCGTAGGCGGACTGTCTGGAAAATTTTCAGCTAAAAACGGCCAGATAACAGCACGAGCGGGGAATTGCGCAATACGGTATTGCCAATACCCTATTGCTATTATTCAATGAGAGACCGGCCAGATAACAGCACGAGCGGGAAATTTCGCAATACTAAAGTGTTATTATCCAATTACAGACTGGCTAAATAACAGCACGAGCGGGGATATTTTTATTTTAATATTATATCATATTACTCATTGTTTCACTTATGTTAATTGAACTCACAATTGTAAAGGTTTTTACGTTAAGGTATTATAATTTATAATATACAGTCCCTACCTAGTTAACGGGTATCTTGAAATATGAAAATCGTACCCTTTAACTAGGTAGGTACCCGTTAACTAGGTAGGCTGGAGACCTTCCACCAAAAAATCCATAAAAAGAGTAATTTTCAACTTTTTGACATTTTATTGTTGTTTTCTGTTTATTTACATCGGGTTCGAATCAAGGAATTTTTTTCAGCGATCTAAGTTTAGAAAATCCAACGAAATAAAAGTTTATAAAGTAGTGTAGAGTTTAAAGAGTATTAAAGTAGAATTTAATATATCTTTGAGAAAAAATAAAGCAACTTCCTAGCATTATTCATTTAAGTTTATAATACCATTATTAGTATGATGAGTTCAACCCATATCTCAAAGTGCTCGGACAACCCTTAGGTGGCCGGGATTCACAAGAGGTTTATTTTCAATAATGTTTTTAATGAATTAATTTAATAAATTTAAGTTTATAAAAAATGAAAATTAAGAAAAAAGAATTAAAAAAATATTTGTTTTGAGAATTTCCGGCCAGATAACGGCACAGTGCGTGGGCGAAGTAGCTGGAAAATTTTTCCTACAAAATCCGGCCAGATAAAGGGACGAGCGGGAATTCCGGCCAGATAACGGCTGGCCAGATAACGGCGCACCCGGTGTATGATCATTACATTATAACAATGTCACCGCTTGTGCTCTTATCTGGCCGGTAAATTATTTAATTATTCATATTAATTAATTCATATTATTCAATATTCATTTAATGAGAATCCGCTTTCTCCAAGTAAAGGCCATTTATGGCATTTTTGAAAATCGAGAAAGTGCCATTATTTCGGGGATCCTGTAAAATTCCGGATGGAGTAAATTTGCATCAAAAAAGTTTTTTTTTTGTTAACTCTTAAGTGCATTTTTTCGTAACTCAACTTGTCGACATCACCTATGGTATCTTGATATTGTTCACCATTCTTAATTTTTGCTATAATTTTTCCACAGTCCTGGTACTCGGTTCGCGGCAAGCCAACGAAAAACACATCAATTGAGCGTTCAAGATGTTCTTCAACGTAGTTCATCGTAACTTTTGTCAAGACATCTAGCTTGGGGTGAATATTGGTTTTAACTGTCATGTAACCATGTGACTAGTTATCTTAAAAACTCGATATCTCGATAACTCGTTATCTTAAAAAGATGTTAAGATAATTGAGTTTTGTAAAGATGATTGGGTAGGGCATTTGGTAAAATAATTGGAATTGGCGATACGTTTTGGTGCAACAATTGTTAAGATAAACCAATTTTGTTAAGATAACTGGATAAAGAGTGTACTATACACGTGCGAACCGCTGAATCCCCACACCCGCTTTGACATTTTGCTTGATGAAACTTAACAAATAAATATTCGTACGGAATAAAAAACTATCATCTTGTAGAATAACGTCTTCAAATGCTTATTTTTTTCGAATATTAACGATGTAATTTATAGAAAATCTAACCTGTCAAAAATAAGCATTTTTTTGTTTAACTTATTTGTCAGAGAACTTTTCATGTAGCATTTTCAGATTCAAACGGTACAGTTTGGGTTGAGGCAAAATCTAAGACTCTGTTTTTTTTAATTTGTGAAACATTAAAGCAGTTTGGGAACATCAAGACAGTCGTGCACATCAAGATGATACACATCAAAAAAATCGGGACTGTAGTAGCAAATACCTTATAATTTACGCGAACTTCAATAAATTAGTTATCTCAATTTTGTGCGGTGCACAACGGGCCGCTATAAAATAAAATGCGAGGGGACTTACCGAGATTTGCACATTTGAAAAGACTTTTTTATTTGGTTTGATGTGATTTATTCTTTACCGAATTTTTGCCAATCTGGCGTTATCAAGGTTTGAGATACATTGTAACTGATCGAAATAATAATATCACAATGAACATTGAACTGATAAATTCTAGAATTTTTTAAATAATACATTGTGAGTTTTAATAACATAATGCACATATGGAAGTAGGCATCTTACTCTCAAACATAAAAGCCTACTTCCAATTGTGCTTTACAATAGTAACCTTCCTGTGTGCCCCTTCAACATTTAATTTTGGTTTAAATAAATTTATAGCAATAGCCTCAGAAATTTTCTGTAGTGGTAGTTCAACATGTTAGGTTCTATTATTTGGATACATTCTGATATGAAATCTATTTTTTGTATAGGAGTTGGACTTTCTCCCATTTTTTTCGATTCTTTTCGACATGAACTTATCACAGCTATAATTATACAGTCTCCCACCCCAATACGATACAAAATGACGTCATCACCCCAATACTATACACTTTATTTTTTCGACTTCAGTTACCCCAATACGATACACTTCATTTTAAACCTTTTTTATGTATCTTTCTTCAAAATATAAACGAAAATTTATTGAAATGCTTTTTCTCAACACATGGGAGGCACTGAACTAAAAATCAAAATATTTATTGGCTATTATTTTTAATCACGCCGAGAGGATTCCAAAAATGTGTATAAATTTTTTTTGGACCACTGGTTTTCGAGATACCGGTCGGTTTAGTTTTGGTAAAAATAGTTTTTTTGTCAAATTTGTGCTCAATCGATTGAACACACCACGAGCTATTTTTTTTCTCATTATGACGATGCACGCTTAGTTGCTGGTTTTCGAGTAACCGGTCGGTTTAAATTTTGGACAACTAGAAGGTCATCAAAATAACGTTAAAATCCTGGAAAATCTACTAGACCAAAAAGTCGAAACTCAATCTCAAAATTCAAAACTTATATAATCTATTCATATTCAGTAATATAAGGTTTTACAAGACAAAAAACACTGAAAAAATAGTTTTTTAGCCCAAAAAAGCCAATACCCTCAATACGATTCACTTACGCCAATACGATATACTTTTTTTGAAGGAAAGTGTATCGTATTGGGGTGGGGGACTGCATTTGTTGGCTAACAGCACTATTATGAGATGGTCTTTTATGTTTTGATATTCGGGCTCTCCACCAAAAATAGTTAGCGGTACCCCAACCAAAAACAGGGACGTTTGTATCCCTTTTTTGAATTACGATTTGAATCGATGGTCTTAAATCGAATGAACACACTTTCGAAAAATCTCCGACCGCCCTTAGACACTTTTTGGTCGATTTGATCACAAACACACATTTTTCATTTAGCTCAGTTACCGGTTAATTGCCGGTTAACCGGAAAACCTTAATGGTTAACTTTTTTTTCATTTTGTCAGAATTATGTTATTTACCACATTTAGAAAAAACATAAGTTCAAAAAAGAATTTTAATACATTTATTGCAAAAAACCTGTTTTTGNCCGTTTACCAAGTTCAATTAATCATTAATTACTCGTGATTAAAAAAATTATCATTATTTATTGTGTGTTCTACGGATTCACAATTGCTTTTTCTATGTTGGATTTCACTGATAATTCATTTAATAAAGCCGAACAACAAAAAATACTTCTATTTCTGGTGTAGGGACAAACGTCCTTGTTTTTTGGTTGGGGTTAAGGGGCGTCCTGTCTCACCAATATACAGTTATCGGGCAGGTTTTGTTGTTGCAAAACTCGTCCGATAACTGCGCAGGGGTGTATATATTTTAACTTTTACTTCAATTACGGCGACTTTAGCATGTAAAATTTAGTCAAGACTGTTAAAATAAACACCCGTAACGTAAGCTTCTTTTTTCTCTATTTCCAACTCGTCCATCAAACCGGTAACTGCCGCATCAGCGAACGATCTAATATAAAGCAATTCTTTCTTATGATTTAATAAATGTCGAATAATATGTAGTTCATCTTCGTTGAACCCACTTTGTCCCAGAACAAAACACATATCAAAATGGCCCGGTCCATACTTTTCGAAATATCCAGCTCGATTAACTTCTAATCCTCCAATACCAGGTAAATCCACCAAGAATACATTTTCTACATTATGGGGCTTCTTGTTAATTGCCGACGTGATGTTAAAGAATTGAGGTTCCTTTGTTGTTTCGACAATACCGGTTCTAGCTTGACCATCAATTCCAAGTGATTTCAAAATATAATTAATAAGTTTGGACTTTCCGGTTCCACGGCTTCCGGTTATTTGAATATAAAATGAATCTGGATATTCGATCTTATGTTCTTTTAGAAACGCTGGCATTGGGAACCAATTCTCTTTCAATCGGGTTCGTACATTATTATTCATAGCTTATATAATTACAGTCATTTTGAATTGCGACATTTGAATTGTGACATGTTACCAAAATTCCGTTATGTTACCAATTTTTTCGGTTTTATTGTGGTAACATAACAGCGCAGGTGGTGTATTTAAGCCTAAAACTCGTTATAGCGCTATTTTTCGAAACCAATTTAGTAGCCCTATAACGAGTCATCTGGTCTAGATGATTCTTTCATAATTAGGTATAGTTACACCGTAGTTTTGCATGTTTTTTTTTTATAATTTGTTATGATTTGTCATGATTTTTCACAATTAATCATCTGTAAGTTATTTAAATGGACTGTTTGTTGCGATAAGGACTTTGAATTCATCCAAAACTAATTTTAAATCCTAACTAATCTTAAATCAGCCTAACTAATTTTAAATCATTTGTAACAGGGTTGCAAAAAAACGAGTTCAGTATGCGCAGGGAGCGCTTCACTTGGGCCGCAAAGCTTCACTTGGGCCAAGCTTCACTTGAGTCGAAAGCTTCACTTGGGCCATAGGGTGGTCCGTCGGCAGCCCCCGGCGCCTCTTCACTTGGACCGAGGGGTTCACTTGGGCCAAGAGCTTCACTTGGGCCGAGGGCTTCACTTGGGCCATGGGGTTTTGGGCGAAAAGCTTCATTTGGGCCGAGGGCTCCACTTGGGCCAAGAGCTCCACTTGGGCCGAGGGCTTCACTTGGACCAAGGGGTTTTATGTTTTCAATGGGGCTTCACTTGGGCCGAATGCTTTACTTGGGCCGAGGGCTTCACTTGGGCCAAGGGGTTTTATGTTTTCAATGAGGCTTCACTTGGGCCGAATGCTTTACTTGGGCCGAGGGCTTCACTTGGGCCAAGAGCTTCACTTGGGCCGAGGGCTTCACTTGGGCCAAGGGGTTTTATGTTTTCAATCGGGCTTCACTTGGGCCGAATGCTTCACTTAGGCCGAATTTCTATGTTTTATTGGGTAATGCTTCACTTGGGCCAAAAGCTTCACTTGGGACGAAAGCGCCGGGGGTTGCCGACGGACCACCCTATGGCCCAAGTGAAGCTTTGCGGCCCAAGTGAAGCGCTCCCGTATGCGCATCGTTATTTGCGGCAGGGACCGTATTACAGCACCAATGTCTCAAAAAGAAAATACAAAAAGTCACGGAAAATCACAAAAAAATAAATAAATATCACGAAAAATGACAAGTTTTTTACGATTTTTTCAGGACATTTCAGGTCCTTTTGACAACCTTTTGTAATCCAAAAATGTTTATACACTTTCTTGGAGTCCCCAAATGCAATTCTATTATCTCAGGCTTTTTTGAAAAATGTTGCGTGTCAGTTCGATGTCTCCTATAGAATCCACTAGTTTTCGGTTAGTAATCGGCGTTTTTTTCTGAACAAATTGAAGAACCCGTTTCATAATCTAGCTTTTCGGTGAGCCGTTTCATGGCGATTCTCATAAGTTCCACATCTTTTTCTCGAATACTTATCCAGGGCTCGATATCAATCACATGTATCATATTATATGCTGCATAAACAAACCCATTTTTTCAGATAACAAACCGACAAACCACACAAAAAAGGTCTCAAAGGGCCAATAGTCAACACAAATTCATGAAGGCACCGTAAAACTGTTTTCGGGATATTTTAACCCGAGAACATTTTTGGAGTGCATATATGTATTCACGGATATAGTATCGTCTATAAAATACGAATCATACGTTATTTCTTTTTCTAGTTTTTTTAAATATGATTTATTTTTTTGTTGTTGTGCATAAAATTGACAATCAAAGTATGTGAGGTGCACCAAGGGGGCGCTACATGGTGAAATATGAGAGCGGTGAGAGCTTATATAAAAACCAATATAAAAACAATTAACCACCTGCGCAGTTATATGGCCGACATTTTCGCCGAAAAAATGGTTTGTTACGTAATAATTGCCAGATAACTGCGCAGGGCGTAGGTGGACTGTCTGGAAAATTCTCGGCCAAAACCGGCCAGATAACAGCACGAGCGGGAAATTGCGCAATACTAAAGTGTTATTAGCCAATTACAGGCCGGCCAGATAATAGCACGAGCGGTTAATTGCGCAATACTGCAACTTTCAAGATCCGCTCATATTACTCANTTTTTTTTGCCGACATAAAGCTATTTTGCGAATTGCGCAAATCCAAAAACTCCTTATAGGGCTAGTGAATACATTACGGGATACATATAACTCGTTATAGAGTTAGTCTAAAAATCTGTTTTTCCAGCTTTAACTCACACTTTTACGTAGGCCTAACCTGTTATAGGGCTAAAAACTTGTTATAGGGCTATTTTTCAAAACCAATTTAGTAGCCCTATAACGAGTCATCTGGCGTAGTCGTTTGCTCAAAACATTCAATTGAATAGTGTAATTCGGTCCACAAATATAGAAATGATAATGCAAATTTTGTAATTGGAGTGCATATATGTACTCGAGCCGCGGTCCCCCAATCGTACCTGAACCGTGGTCCTGGTTTAAGTAAGGCGGTTTATCAAAAAAAAAACTATCAAAACAAAACATATTTCGAAGAATTAAAAAATGGCTTTTTGATGAGAACCTTAATTGGAGTAAATGTTTTCGGGAACGTTGTAATTAAGCTTTCAAGCTTATAAAGGGTTGTGCTTCATCAATTTTTACAACGTTTTACAGACAAAACTGCAGTCAAAGAAATAATTTTTAGAGGGACGGTATTTGAAACTGAGAATACTTTTAACGGGAGGATTCCCAGAAAAACCTTTCCTTCGAAATACCGCGGTTCGTCAATGAATAAGCTTAGCTTTGCGAGCCCTGACCTCAGATTTTTGAGTAGTGTCTCTATCTGCTTATTACTTTTGTTGTTTTGTTCTTTTAATTCATTCTCAAGTTTCGCAAGTCCATTTTTTAAAATCTGACTATCCTTTTTTGATTCGGTCAGTAGTCTTAAATGTTCTTTTTCCTCAACCGCACGGGCTCTTTTTTCCTTTGCCAATTCCTCCTTTACATCATTTAACTGTTGGCGGACAGTCTTCCGCCGTGGTCCTTGTGGTCCTTTCCGCGCGGGTCTACTTGGCGATGATCCCATTTTTCAACTTAAGAGTGGTAACCACCCTAATTTTCTCATTTAGGACGGTCTAGCATTTTGTCCATTTCTCTTGAATTACGGTACCAATCAGTTTCAAACTTTGTGTGCGTATGTAGATATGCCCTAGAAAGTAAATAATGTGTGTTTCAACCTAACTCATCGCCATTCCTTAGGTGGTTACCACTCTTAAATAAAATTGATTTATCAATGTCCCGATTTTCCGTTTTACTGACTAATAGTAGTGGTAGTAGTAAATTGGAATTTGAAATACAAATTGTTAATTAATAACCAAGTTAGTCGTCTAAAAATATTTATTTAATCAATGTTGATTTGTTTGTGTGAATTGACATATCTTCAGTTTTATAAGGACGGGTCTATATCGTTTTGTACAAATAAAATTCGAAATTACAAAAGGGTACTATTATAGTATTTTATACTTATTTTATTAACTGGTTTAGGTCTATTTGCAATTACATTAGACTTAACATAGACACTTTTCATTATCACTGAAAATATTTTTTTTACTCATAATAGGGGCCAAAATGCGGTGTGAAGGATGTAATGTACAGAAGGGGTGTCGAATAAGGGCCTGCTGAATAAGGCTCGCTTATTCGAAACAGGGGTCGCCTTTTTCCGATAAAAATATTGTTCTCCAAATAAGGGTCGCTGATTTTAAAACTATTTTCTAAGGGCTTTTTAACCCGGTGCGCCGGAGTTACACACAGTGTGTTTTGCGGACTTTAAATGGCTCTCATTTTTAAACGACTTCGAAAAACCTCGATTCGTTTTGGCTCGGTAAATTAAGAGGTTAACTGCGATATACAAAACTACCACACGTGAATTTTGGAGTACTTTCGGAATTGAGTTCGCAAGATTACCTCTTCCACCACTTTTTTTCGAAAACACGTAAAATTTTAAGTAAAACGCCTTCTTGCGGCTTAGTAAGGCAGGCTTTCTGAAAACATAAAATTACTGGGTTCAGTACCTCTAACCTTTTTGGTATATGAACTTTTTTAAAATAAATATTTCAGAAATTATGACTAAAATTATATGGCTCGTTTGGAATGGATTTTTAAAACAAACACATGTAGAGACTAATCAATAAATCTGTTATTTTTACCACATTTTTCGCATTTTCAGTCATTTTTGCACATTGTCACGTTCAATCATGATCAAAATCCACCTGGATATTCAGAAAATGCAGAATAATTTATTATACGTTTTCTCGATATTTAAGTGAGCATAAAAAAGCTCGAAAATTGCATTTTGACCACTTTTCATTTTAGACCGTTGATTTTCTTTTCGCGCTAAATTTTTAACCAATTTCCTCGGTAGGTAGTTAACCACGAGACACGTACCAATTTTTAGTCCTTCCTATGTTTACTCAAATTCTCAACACATCGACCAGGATAAATTTTTTTTGTCGATTTTTGGTGATATTTCCTCACAAATCGTAAATTTGGCCGACAAATGGTCTCCTGGGGGTTAAATTTGGAATTGTTTATAAAATATTATTGAATATTTTTAAAATATAACCGGTCAGCATTACAGAACTACCTTTGTATTTATTATACGATGATCTAGTCAGAAATGGCAGCCTAAGCCGGCGGTGCTACACACAGTGTGCTTGACCGGCGAAATAACACTAGCATGTTGGCGGCGCATCGGTGTTAAAGAGCTTCTCAAATTAAGGATAATTTCCATATTTAAAAGTTAATTTTGCCAACTGTGTCTTCTTGGTATCATGATTTGTATCATGATTTGACCAACCTTACCAGACGCGGTAACCTATTATCTTAAGACGTTTTGAGCCATTTTTTTACGAGATAATTTCAACATAGTTACAGTTAAAGTTAAGATTTTTCGTAATAGCATTTTTTTCTCAGTGGAAGATGTGGAATTCGATGCGCAAACTTTCAAAGGGATCTGACGACTCCCAATTTCGACCGCGGGCACCAGATGTGCCGCACAACCTGAAAATAGGAAACTACGAGAACGAGGAAACGCGAGAACGGAGAAAATTTCATATCATTCAATTTTCTCTGATTTCTCCCTTTTCTAACTACACCCGTTAAACGGAAAACCATGAAAACGGAGAAGCCGGAAAACAAAGAAAACGGGAAAAGCTTCAAACGGAAAAATTTTTCATCGTCTTCAGGTTTCTCTCCTTTCGTAGTTCTCCATTCAATGGAGTCCTTTGTTAGATTGTGCTTGTTCAAGCGGTTCATAAACTTTTTTGTCGATATTGTCAAAGTTCAACGCTCAAAAACAGGATTTAATGAGAAATAATTATTAATTTATGTCCCATAAATAATGGCCATCCAANCTATAGAAACGTCAAAAAGTTCAGGTGTATTTTCTGCAAAATTTATGGTAAAAAAGACCGATGGATGGCAAAAATGAGCAGATGTTAACGGTTACGTAAAAAACGATTCAATTAAAAAACGGCCAGACCAGCAAATAGTGTACACTAGATTCAATTCAGACGGAAATCCGGACCCGTATTTGCAATATTATTAAATACTTTGTTCAAAAAATTGACTCGTATCACCAACCCGTTTATCGACAAAAGCGAAGATCGATCAAAGTCGTTTATTCTCAAATCACTAAATGCAAAAGATCGACAAAAAACTAGCGACGCACGACAAACTTTTGTTAAAAATATTAAAACATTTTTTGAACAAACGACTACTGTCGCCTTTTCTGGTTAGCACCTTTTTAATGTACACCGCCTGCCAGTTATCCGGCAGGTTGCTCCGCTGTGCTGTTTGTTTCCACAATTTTTTCCGCTTTTTGTTCCATGAAACTTGCCGGATAACTGCGCAAGCGGTGTATGTCAAATTACATTAAAACGTCGTAATTAACAAAGAGACTGTATTCCGAAACAACACTTAAATGTAATACCTCTATTTCGTAATTCTATCAATACATGTGGTGCCGCGGCATGCCGTGATGACGATATTTAAATCGTTTCTTCATAAATATTCAAAATTATAATTCCTAATAGTAGTAAATATTACATTCATCGTACTTTTTTGCAATTTCATTTTGTATGCCTTTATGAACGGTGCACGGATATTAATTTCCGAATGATTTCCGTTTTGACTAATCTCCAAAAATCCACCTTTAACATTCCAAAAAGACAGAAGTCGACCTGAATTGTTAGCGCCTATGTAAATGTTATGTTAAAATAATTCAATTTTGTTATTTTACTCGGCATTATGTTCAGACTTAACAAAAAAATATCCCAAATCCAAGGTGAAATGACAAAATTGTCGAAAAAAAGAGAAAGTTTTTCTTTGTTTTGGCTAGAAGTTTTAAGGCGAAAAATTCGTTCCGCGCTGGAAATGGGATTAATTCGATAATTGAATTGGAAAAGAGCCGGATTGGAATGTCATCGAATCACGAATCATTAGAAAAAAAATAATATATCCCAAATTCGTTCAACGAAACCTGATTTTATTAATCTACACCGCCCCAGTCGACAATTTTTATTCAATCTGAATGATAACCAAGTTTGCTTCCAAGTCAGAAACTAATTGAATTACGACAGGTTTTTTGATAAATTTCGATATTAATACGTCATGGAAATCAAACGGCAATTTTACTGGGCAGTGCAGAGTGGGCACAGAAAGTGAATACCGTGTGTGTGTGTGTCAAAATAATCATTTATTGTCGAATTGTAACTTCTTCAAACGTTTCGTTCAAGGTACTCATTTGGCTCCCATTTTCGGCAACTGCTGTATTTTGTCTATTTGCAGTCAGTTCTTCCTTTATGTTTGTCACAAACTTTTGACAGAGTTACGCGTCTTTTGAGTTATTACTTAGTTAAAAAATTCACAATAATTCGCAATAATGCAAAAAAAAAAGGTAAAGCCAAGTTGTAGAGCTCGTCAAACTACGTCGATCTGACTATTCAGAAATTGATTTGGGCCCCCTAGAGAGCTGTTTGAAATCTCCAACCTACGCAAAAAACACCGTCAATCGAATTTTCTCGAAAAGTTGAGGGGGGGGNGGGGGGGGTCACCAATACCCGTTTTGACCTACGGGGCCTCCGTATGCTTTAAATCGACAAAAAACAAGTTGCGTGTCTATATACACGCACTTCCCCCTGGGAGTTAAGTCAATTACCCAAACAAGAAACTATTTTCAATTATTTCAGAGCAATAATTTAAACTATTCGTTCCGGGGTATTCGGTGAACCCTTTTCATGATGGAGGGTTAAAATTCAAATTTATTTTCTGATGATCACCAGCAGGCCAACCTATCCTATATGGATGCCCGACAATTGTGCAGGGGGTGTATACATTTGAAAATTATTAGTTTTTTCCTTAGTTTCACCAAAACGCGCCCCAGTTTTCCCATCTCTTTGATGATACTCCAGATATTACCGGATCAACCAGATAGTACGTATAAATTTGTAACTCAACTTATTGACATCTCCAATAATAGGCGGAAAATTTTCACCATTACTAATTTTCGCTATAACTTTCTGATAATCCTGGAATTGTTTTCGGGGTAGGCCAACAAAAAATACATCAATGGAATGTTGAATATGTTGCTTTACATACTCCAACGTAACTGTCGTCAAATGTTCTGGCTTTGGATGTCTACGAGATCTCTCGCGAGAGAAACACAAATATTCCTAAGAATTGTAAGTCTTTAAGAAATTTTGTTTGTGAAATTGAATATATTCTAGATTGTTAGCGAAATTTTTGTTCGTTATCTGAAAAAATTTCGGAGCGTTCTTGCTTATTACTTGATTTGACCCGCGTCCATTTAAGAGTCTTAATGAACAAACAGAGAAACAAAAATCTGGCCAAATGAAAGACAAAATCTTTTATCGGCCGATTCACTCGTAATATTAATGGAATATCTCTATGAAGAAACTCGCAGGGGGAAGTGTGTACATATATGCACAAGACTTGGTTTTTCGTCGATTTAAGGCATAAGGAGGCCCCGTAGGGCAGAATTGGTATTGCTGACCCCCCTCAACTTTTCGATAAAATTCCATTGGCGGTATTGTGTTTGCGTAGGTTGGATATTTCAAACAGCTCTGTAGGGGACCCTAGTGACCCAAATCAATTTCTTAATAGTCAGATCGACGTAGTTTGACGAGCTGTACAACTTGGCTTTACCAATTTTACCAGAATTATTGCGAATTATGGTGAATTTAAAAGTGGGTGCATACGTGCACACAATTTTCCCTACGGGTTATTGAAAAGTCCTTGCCCCTGAGAGTTAAGGATATCGTTCAGTTTCACAGAACTTGAACAATATCAAGCAATAGGTAGTTGAATGCGCCGTTGTCGCGTTTAAACACCCTAAACGTAAGCTTGTTCTTCGTCAATATCTAACTGG
>SCLG01002311.1:0-13633 GCA_004367875.1 Oikopleura albicans
ACCATGTAAAATCCGGCATCTTTTAGTTTGGGCTCGGTGTGGAAATTAATGCCGATAAGTTCACTTGGGTTGGACAGTGCCTTCCTTGAAATCAATCTGATTGTCGGAATCTTTAAACCAATAATCACTAATCGAATTATAATGAACGAATAACCGGCCAAGTCCCATCTTTTTGCATTAACCTCAAAATTGTTCGAAAATTTTTCATATTTTATACCAGTTATTGGTAATAAGTTATTGCAATACACGACCTACCTACGGAACTTAAAAAAACGGAAAAATGGTCGAAAAGATTCGATCAAGAAACAGCATATTCGGTCCCTCATCCCATAAGGGACTCTCCCATAACTGACGTTTGTCCCGGACGCTTTTTTGTCAAAATCATGTTGCGTCGGATTACCCCTTAGACCAATTTAGGCATTTAACTTATTTTGAATTGAATTAAGACATGATACCAATACAGTCGGTACCAAAATTTCCTGTGGGTTAAATACCTCAGAAAAATATGTTGAAATTATTTTCGAAGCCTGATCAGTACAAGAAACTTCAAACTCGGTTTCAATTCTGGCACAATCAATAAAGACATTTTGTATTCTACGAAGTGGTTAAATATGCTTCCAATTTTAAATGTTTTCAGACGTTTCAAGCAAACTTTTTAGCATTTTTATAGTAGAAATATTTTAACCCGCTTTTACATGACACCAATTATAATTCCAAGCCGAATAATATCTATCCAAGCTGCAATATAAGGTGCCACGAGGGCACATCTTCCGCATTTGGAAAAATCGCGATAACCAGAATCAGTGCGTTTAGTTTCTTCCTCTTTGGGCAGTGTTACCACAAGAACATTTGGTAAAACCACGTTTTGCAAAGCTACAACTTGAGCCATTTTCAATTTTTTTTACTTCAAATTTATAATACCAATTGTGCGTGACGAAAAAAACTAGAGCGTCTCGCACGCGATTCTTTGTTTCGTTGGCCAAAGTGGGCGTAATGTCTAGATTACAACATAATTTCCATTCATAAAAATAAAACAAAAGCAACCATCATGAAACGCCCGAATCTAGAAAATTTATATTTTTTGTTTTNTCGCCTTGTCAATTCAATTACAAATACATAACGCATCTTGAGAATTCCACAATTGAGTCTGCGTGGTTATTCAAAGAATTCGAAATTGAAAATAAAACTTATTTACCGGGGCAATACACAACATTACCTGGTCACTCGGAGAAACGCAAAGCCGGAGAAAGTTACTATGCAAATACGCCAAAAGATTTGATTAAACAATTGTATAGGAGTAGTTTTACGAATCACCTATCAAGTATTTAATATTAATACATATACACCACCTACCTGCTTAAAATAACAGTCATTTTTTGCCTACGCACTACCTGCTTGAAGTAATAGTTCCGCCTATCTGCTTAAATTAACAGTCAGTTTTTTCGCCTACGCACTACCTGCTTATTGTAATAGTTACACCTATCTACTCAAAGTCAGTGTTGGAAAAATTGGCCAACTTTTGAGCGTTGGCCAACGCTTGAATTTTTCTTAACGCGTTGCAACGCTCCCAACACAAATTCCCTCAACGACCACTGCTTAAATCCAAAATGGAACAAAAAACTATTACAGGCAGCGCGGGGAGTTGTTTGCGTGGGTAAAGGACGCTAGCCAATAGGAGGCGCCTATTCAAAAGCATGAGCCAATAGGCGCGCCTGTAATTCAGTCACAGGACGCTCCGCGCCTACGGCGCTGGCGCCTGTAACTGCATATTACTTTCGGGAGGTAGTGCGTAGGCGGGAAAAATGAACATTTGTTTTACAAATTAACCTGGCCCTATTCACAAAACAAAAAGGGTCGTAAATCTATCACAGACATTATTTTCAAGACTTTCTGAGCTATGGATATTCACCGGATGCTGTCCGGAGCTATGTGGCTGCCGGAACAGATGCAAATTATAATCCGAGCAGTACCGACATTCGAATATCAAAATTTAACGCACGAAAAATACCAAAGCTCAAAAAATTGGGCACACAGTACAAAATCTGCAATTAAAAGGATCATCTGGGCACAAGAAGGAACGGCAATAGTTGATACTCGTTTACAAGAATTGGTGCCCGAGAGTAAAATGAGAGAAAAAAGAACCTAATTTTTAAAGAACTTATGCTCTGAAACATTCCTGTTTTTAATTTTTGACCATGACGCCCTTATCGTTCGTAGAAACGTTGTTTGGGGAAACTTTTATCCAAAAAATCACGATACTTTTGGCTATAAGGCGTACGGTCCACGCCAACGCAAAAATATAAAACTGTAAACTTTGCAGTGAACTTTATTGAGTTGAACATTTGAAATAAATAAAGTGTTAAACAGCAGTACTATAGTTTGAAACTGTTTTTAAGATGTTGCGATAAAGTTGACGCACTTTCAATACATCCGTCGAAATTCGATTGTTCCGAAAACCCATCACCAAATAGTGCCACACTATCATTTATGAAGTGAAATCCTTTGAAATATATTTATCAAAAAGTACGATTCTCAGAACTACTGACTTTTTGAACTTTCTGTATTGGACATTAATATTTGGCGATGAACTTCCGCCTAGCCAATAGCCAAAACTACCGGTTTTCGAGCCGGTATTGACTGAAATTATCGGTTTTCACTAGTTCTAGGGGTAACTGAGGCCAAGCATTTCGAATCTGAACTTCATTTTTCTGAATGACCAACAATTGTCCGGTAATTTTCGGTTTTTGATCAAAAAACACTCAAAATTACCGGTTTTGAGCGTGAAAATGTGTCAAAAACGCAAAAAAAATCGGTCTCGACTGTCCGTGCGTTCGCATTTTTTACTGAGACGTCAGATTTACTTTATTATTTTAAAAATGAAACGGCCATGAGTTAGCGCACATTTGGCCGTTTTGAACATCGAATATTGACTACCTTCAATTTTCGATCGCGAAGAAAAGGGTGAAAATTGGGCGCACTCTGACCTCGATTGAAAATTTTTTCTATGACCCTAAAACCGGCGATATAAATGAAAAAAACGTAAGGGGAAGGTTTCGTCGCTGACACATCGCTAAATGTTGTTAGTGGGTTAGTTAAGTAATTTTTCCGATTAAAAACTACATAGTTAATTGAAAAATATGTGCCTGGATTATTTTCCATTGATTCGACAGTCTGGCTATATCTCCATTTGTGAGGTATAACTTCGTCTGGTTCGGGAAGATTAGGAAAAGTCTTTTTAAATTCATCAAGCATAAATGGTAAAGCATCTTCCTTTGTCAAATCTGGGTGGAAATCTGTCCGAGTATGTAGTAATAATGCAGTTTTACCACTTGTTCCGCGTTTTTTATTGTCCATCCGAGGGTTAGAATTTTTTTTTGTTAAAAAGCGTAGGCACTCCCAAAAGAAAAATAGTTTATTTAAAAAACAATTATGAAAATTCACGGGGTTAACCAAAGACAAATTAACCCTAATTGGACCCAAATTTGAATCTACTGGACCTAGGCAAAACAAAGTGGAGCCAACCCAACCCGCATGAACCCAAAATTAGACCCAAATGAACCCTAAAATTAGGAAAAATTTACCTTGTGCTGAGTTTTTCTTTCTCAAATCTAAAGCAGTGTTGGAAGCGTTGGGCGTTGGGGCGCGTTGGCCAACGTCCAACACCCAACCAACGTTCAGAGTTGGTACAGGGACTGTAGCAATACGTGCATTTTGCCAAGAATAAATGACTAATTTCAAACCCTCACTCCATGGACCAATATCTCAGATTACTTGGACTTTTCAAATATCCAGCAACGGACTTATGACCCAGGTCTATCTCTTTATCGTAACAACAAATGAGAACAAATCTGTTTGAATATTTAACCGCNAAAAAAAAGTTTATTCCAATAACAATTATGAAAATTCACGTGGTTAACCAAACACAAATTAATCCTAATTGGACCCAAATTTGAATCTACTGGACCAGGCAAAAAAACCCAACCCGCACAAACCCAAAATTTTACCCAAATGGACCCTAAACTCAGAAAAAAAGTTACCTACTAGATTTACCTGAGTTTTTGTTTCTCAAATCTAAAGTGTTCAGAGTAGCGTACAGGGACTGTAGAAGAATTTTGACAAGAAGAAATGACTAATTTCAAACCCTCACTCCATGGACCAATATCTCAGATTACTTGGACTTTTCAAATATCCAGCAACGGACTTATGACCCAGGTCTATCTCTTTATCGTAACAACAAATGAGAACAAATCTGTTTGAATATTTAACCGCGGAAAGACTTGTAGTAGACTCCGGACTTAAGGGCGGAATAACACTGATATCATTCAGAAATTGTGGAACGGGTATAGTAACCAAGACGAGGTCGAACTCCTTAATAAAATATTAACATTTTTTTTTAAATCTACCCCTTTTAAGCTAAAGCTACACCACTAGAGCAAATATCTTGACAGCTGTTATCCGAATGCAATATTTCGTTATCTTTTTGCAAATTTTCATCATATACCCTGTAGTACACTTTAGGTATGGCCACTCATTAACTGAGCAGTTATCTGGCCATGTTTTTTTGCTTATTTTACTTTCCGCCTACACCATGCGCAGTTATTTTACCATTTTTTTTAAAATACGAAATGGTAATTTCGCCAGATAATTGCGCGAGAGGTGTAGGAGTTAATTGCTGAAATTCGCACTACGTTTTAACCTCTAGTGGTCAAACTCAAAAATCAATCTGTCCAAGATTTTCTGTCGGTCTATGCTATGAATATAAATCGACGAAGAAATTTGAACAAATTGATTTTTGAGTTTAGTCGCAGTTTTAGCACCAAAATGTTAGCGAGATTGAACTTAATACGCCCCTTAATTTGAAAGTACAATTAACCCGTATAAAACTGTGAAATTTATCTTGAGAGTTTACCTCATTATAACCACACGTGGCGTATGCTATTGCTTTATCATCGACGTGTTTAATCGTTTCTAATTTTCGATCGACTTGAATCGCCGCATTTGAGTTTTTCATAAAATATTTTGCAAGTTGACTGGCGCCGGCCGTGGCTGTAAAATGGGACATTGCTAACGCCTCAGGTCGCGCGTTGTCCACTTTGGCCATATCAAATGGTTGTATAATTTGGTCATCTAGGAGTTTGCTGTAAACCCTGGAATGTACTTCACTCTGTCGGTATTGTGTTATGTACTGAAATATTTACTATACAAATTGTATTACATATACATATGTGCGCTTTCTTAACTCTCAGGGAGAAGCAGTTTTTGGGAACCCGTAGGGGGAAAATGTGTGTAAATAAACACACACATAAAAAAATTCACAATAATTCAAAAAAGTAAAGCCAAGTTGTAGAGCTCGTCAAACTACGTCGATCTGACTATTCAGAAATTGATTTGGGCCAACAGGGTCCCCTAGAGAGCTGTTTGAAATCTCCAACCTACGCAAAAAACACCGTCAATCGAATTTTCTCAAAAAGTTCAGGGGGGGTCAGCAATACCTGTTTTGCCCTACGGGGCCTCCATATGCCTTAAATTGACGAAAAAAACAAGTTGCGTGTCTATTTACGCACACTTTCCCCTGGGAGTTAAATAAAATAATCAAATACATTTCACAGGATTTCGAAAAAAAAACAGATTTTATATTCCGAATATGAAATCAAAACTACATACAATTAATGGTTTTTTACTTGTTTTTATTACAGGGCTGGTTAAACGCACACTCCCAGCCCCGCTTCACGATGCTGCTTTGTCATTGGATTGTTTAGAAGCGCACTTTCAGCTTTCTATGAGTCTTAAACTAGACTGTTTTTTACTGTAAAAAACATTATTACGCGGTGAGTCATTTGCGTGGCTAAAGGACGCCTGCCAATAGGAGGCCCCTATAAAAAATTATGAGCCAATAGGCGTGGCTTGTAATTCAGTTACAGACCGTCCGCGCCGACGACGCTGGGGTCTGTAACTGCTTATTACAAGCAACGCGGTGAGTCATTTGCGTGGCTAAAAGACGCTAGCCAATAGGAGACGCCTATAAAAAATCGTGAGCTATTAGGCGTTGCTTGTAATTCAGTTACAGACCCTCCGGGCCTACGGCGCTGGGGTCTGTAACTGCTTATTTGACGAGGCAAATGATTGAAGATTACCTGAAGGCCAGTATCTGCCTGATATTTACTACCAGATACTCGTTTGGTTGCAGCCCTTCCGCCTAGTCCTCGGGCTTTTTCCCAACATGTTATTCTGGCTGTCGTATTTCTCAATAAATAGCACAAAAGGGATCCACTAGGGCCTCCACCAACAACGAGAATTTTCATTTTTATTCAAATTTGTCTTCCCTGAGAATCAAAATCTTATATAATCAGAATTTATATAATAAGAAGGTCGCACTATTTGCGTGCTAAGAGCAGGTCATGTTTCATTTTCTGTCCGCTGCCCAATGAAATTGCAGGGTCAGCCAATTGAGTGACTATACGGTAGTTTTCGCATAGATCTATGAGTCAACTTCTGAGTTCAATTGCGAAATACAGGGACTATGCCCACTGTGGGCAAATGAGTTCACGCGTGTTCATTATTAACACCTTGAATTGCGAAATTATAAATACTAACTTAGTAACCTATTAAATTTGTTGGTACTTAGTAATTAGGACCCTAAATCATATAATCTAAGCAACTTGTTACATAAAAGAACGCTTTGACCATTTTCAGTTGACAGCAGTATTCGACAAGTTCTCTCAGCACATTTTGAGGCGTTAATGAGTCATAGCCTAGGCAATGAGTCATGGGTGGGCCAATGTTCAACTATCAATAGCTTGATCACGTGGAAAAACAACTCTCTGAAAACGAATAATTTTCAGAATAATTTTAAACTAACTTGGCCACGGCTAAGAAATCAGAATTGAAAATCCTAATTTATGAATCATAAATTATTACACTCCCTGTGGACTTATCTTGCCCTTTCGGCCAGTCAAGGCAAGATAAGTGCAAATGGCCAGATAAACGCACATGGCGTAGGCGGATTAGCTATTATTAATGGGAACTTTATGTAAGTTACATATAAGCTGTGAAAAATAAAATGAAATTATTGAAAAATATAGTTTTTATTTTCAATTAGGAAATTTTTTGGCAAAATAAGTGCATAGTGCGTAGGCATATATTTTGGAAAATATTTTTGCCAAAAATTGGCAAGATAAGCGCACCATCAGGGTTTTGGCAATATAAGTGCACAGGGAGTGTATAGTATACACTGTATACATTATAAAGGAGGTGAGTGCAGGGCTCGGCAACAGCTAGCTGGCCTTCCCAACTCGACAGCTGGCTGGGCAGTTCGACAGATCAGCTCATGTTTATTTTTGGACTCTAGAGGCTAGCACAGGACAACTCAATGTTATTTTTCGGCTCGGCAGGCCAGCTCAGCACAGTTCATTTCAATTTTTCAGCTCGACTGGCCAGTTCAGCACAGCTCACTTTCGGTTTTTTGGGCAGTTGGCTGCCCAGTTGAGCTTCCGAAAATGAGTACTTAGTAAATACTACTTACCACTCTTAAATTTCGTAATAAAAAACGTGAAAGAAAAAAGTGACAGGACTGCCCAATATCATTGAAACATAAAATCAATCCTCTATTTCGTGTGCTTTAATTAAAATAAAAACAAATAAGTAGGTAGCTCGCTGTCCAAAATGTGCAAAACAATTTAAGAAATGCTTAAAGTTTAAACAAATTGTTAACACATTATGTGGAACCAAACCACATAATGTCTATTTATGTATCATTGTACATAATGCCGGTTATTTACGATTGTACATCCTGCCAGTTATGTGGGCCGCCGCCCGGCCCCACATAAGTGGCATGATGTGCAATCGTAAATAAGTGGCATTATGTACAATGATACATAAATCCATTATGTTCACTCTTTNAAAACAAACGACCTAAACATATTTCCCGGTTTCCCTTTTTTCATTTTAGTCATCTAATTTTTCTCATGTTCAATTCCAAAACGAAGAAAAATAGTTGTGAAAAATAAAAGCTTTGAAATTCTTCCCCGATGCGTATTAATTTCTAGAATACAAATGGACTACAGACTGGACGGTATAAAAAACGACCAATTGTTGACAAGTTTTTTTTTTAATTCTAGTTTTGAGGTATGACACACCGTAACTCTCACCGTAACTCACACAGTATAACTTATACCGTATGACACTATCTATCGAACATGTCTGACTTACAGTCCCGAACCCCTTATGGGCCGCCATGACTCATGGCCCATGAGGGCTCCAAAAACGCGGCCCATAAGGGGTCCCCGGCCCATAAGGGGTTCCTGGCCCAAAAGGGGTCGCTTTCCCATATGAAATGGCCATTTTTGACAAAAAAAAAACACATTTTCTCTAATTTTATTTGTTTTTGCTTGAAAACGCGTTTTTAGACATTGCAGATTTAGTCCCCCCTCATGATAAGGGCCCCACGATAACGGCCACCTTGGCCCGCTTTCTTACAAGATGCGCCGGGGAAGCGGAGTTCTATAGGATACTATTACCTAATTGAGTTACAGAATGGTCCGGCGAAGAGAGGCTAAATTGGATGCTATGACCCTATTGTGTTACAAAATTGGCCTACGAAATTGGTAATGGTGACCCAATTTGGTCATCGTATCATATGCAACCTCGCTTTGCGGGCCAATCTTGTGAACAAAAAATGGTCAAATTATTAAGTTTTCCAAATTGCCGGATGTTGTTTTTTGGAATCAGTGATAAATATCCTTTCGAACAAGTGTCTCCCGTCCCTGTAAGACAATTTTGTTATATGACCCCTACATGGGTTTTGTGATTTCTTTTAAACTCAAATTTAAAAAAAATATCGAATTTTTTAGAGATATGGCAATTTTTGTGTCTAAATCGGTAATTATAATGTCCGTTCCAGGTAAGTCCTGATGTTACCTAAAATTTTAGCTTCAACATTTTCCAGTTTCATGCCAAAAACAGTTTGCAAATACATGTCTTGGGTTTCCCTCAATGTTAGTTCCAAAAAAGTAATTTTCGGGCCGTCCCAAAAATTACCCAATCAATCAGCTTTTTATACTACTACCAAAAAAACTAACTGTCATTTTCATACCAGAGATGTCTCATNTTCGACTCATTTGGATGTGCAAACACGAGATTACTGCTTCAAAAAAGTGGTTATTTTGCATAAGTTAGAGATTTCAAACAACTCTACAGGGGCCCTGATCAGGGCTCGGCACAACTGGCTCTTTTTTGGCTCGGCTCGGCTCGGGTTTTGAGCGAAAAAAATTTTACCCAAAAATTACCCAATCAATCAGCTTTTTATACTACCAAAAAAACTAACTGTCATTTTCATACCAGGGATGTCTCACGTTAAACAATTGTTTACATTTAAAAATTGTTTTAGATTTATTATAATAGCTTGTCTCGCTTTTGTTATTTTTTGGCTCGCTATTTTTAGAAGTCCCTTGGCTCGGCTCGGCTCGGGCCCTCCTAAAAATTTCCTTGGCTTGGCTCGGCTNTTTACAGTCCCGAACCCCTTATGGGCCGCCATGAGGGCTCCAAAAACGCGGCCCATAAGGGGTCCCCGGCCCATAAGGGGTTCCTGGCCCATAAGGGGTCCCTTTATGGGCCTTTGGGTTTTTATGGGTTTTTATTCAACCTTTTTGGTTGAAAAAATTATCGGCGTCAATCGAATTATCTCGAAAAGTTGAGGGGGGGGTCAGCAATACCCGTTTTGCCCTACGGGGCCTCCATATGCCTTAAAATGACGAAAAAAGCACTTTGCCTGTCTATTTACACGCACTTCCCCCTGGGAGTTAATGGTCGAGTCAGCGTATTCTTCATGCACTGGAGTCTATTTTTACTTTTGCCACTTGTTTGCGGTCTATGAAAGCTGGTCTATGAAAGCGCTAAATCATACTCAACATTTCCGGTCTATAAGGTTTTTGATAGTCGAACACTTATGGAATAATACATGTACTCTGGAAAAATAGTACTGCTAGTGAAGAAATGGAATAGAAGTGGAAAGACAAAATAACAATTTTTGGAATTTCTAGATTCATTTGTAAAAAAAATGTTGAAAATTTACTTGTCTAACGCGTTTTCAAGCAAAATTATAAAGAGAACTGTAATGAGATACAAACCTGAAAATATTTTTTTAAAATAAAAATTGCGGCCCATAAGGGGGTCCTATTCAAATCGAAAAAATCGCGGCCCATAAGGGGGTCCCGGCCCATAAGAGGGCGGCCCATAAGGGGTTCGGGACTGTACTCCAAAAAAGGACCCTTATTTGGCGAAAGCGACCCTTATTTGAGGGGCCCTTATTTGGCGATCCCCCTGTATAATATTTTTCTAGGAAATCGCTTTTCATTCATGACATGCTTTTAGGTCTAATTTTGACCGCCACACTACTGTTTATACCGTTTTTGTAGGTTAAAGTGTATTAATTAATTACTAATTGAAATCCCCTGCGGATTTCACATATGATTAAAGAAAAAAGATTAGTTTTTAGCCATTAATTCTGTATACTTTTTTAATACCGGATGTCCGAAGTTCATAGTTGTGGTGAAAACGAGAATTTTTTCAAAATTGCTCAAAGAATTCCAGACTGATAAGGTCTATACAAAGGGTTTCTTTGTTGTATCTTTTTTCTAAACAAGTCGACCGAACAGTCCATAATGGGCTTGTTTAATTTTGAAAGGTTTTAATTTAAAATTCTTAAAACAAAAATAAGGCACCTATTGTGTAATCTTAGAATAATCTATACAGGGCCAACGACTAGATCCAATTAGTGTTAATAATTCAGATAAACATCAGTTTACAACAAGTGTGCTGAATAAGGGCCAATGTACTTAATATGGGTTGTTTTTAAAAGTCGTTAACCGACCCTTAATACACCCCCTGTAGCTGAAATTGTAATTTTTTCATAAAAAAATCTTTAAATTAAACTTACCACAAGCTGCTTCATAATGAATTTGCAATTTGCAGGTAATTTCTTCGGTATCAGATCCTTGACATTTTCCGAAAATAGAACATCTTCTTGTTCGAATTTTGATACCATAACCGCATGTTTTAGAGCATTCACTCCAATTGCCAAACTCGCCCCAACTTGCTAAAATTCAATCTTAAATTTCACAATTGCAAAAATCGAATTTTGATTCAGAATAAATTAGAAATACATTATTATTTCGAATACGGCTTATTTTTCGCAATTTTCAAACTTAGCGGAAAAACTGATCTTTGACACTCGTTTATTGATTTTTTGATCGGATTTATATCGAAGTCGATTATTAGAGATATAATATACACCACCTGCGCCGTTATGTTTCCACCAAATTGTTTGAAAAACCGGAAACATAACGGCACCGTCGGGAAGATAACGGCGCAATACGTAGGCGATTTGTCGGAAATTTGTATGTACGGAGCATTACGGCTCCTACGGGGCCGTTCTAGAAAAAATTCTTATCATTTATCGGTGTCTACGAAAAAGCGTATTAGTCACTATGACTCATAGACTGTGAGCCAAAANAATGTAGGAACATTTCGCGCGCAAATATTAACGTCAAATATTAATTGAGTTTAGAGATGCGCTTGCGGTATGCGCATAAGGTATTGCGCTTAGTACTTTTATAAAAATACACGTTAATGCGAAAACACGTTTGTGTTTTATATTCACCCACAAATTATTGGTATACTAGTTGCAATTTACATTCTTATTATTTTGCACCGTGTGAATTCTTATTTCACTGTGAAGTTCTCTCATAGAGTTTAGCTCCACCTATTACGATATGGTCGAATGGACACCTCTGGTCTTGATTTCTTGAAATCAGGATCAGTCGTTTCCGTTCGCCCGCGGAGACAATAAGACTGAATAAAATACGGAATATATCTCTATTATTGTTGATTGATCTTTTTGTGTTCTGCTAAGCAGAATGTATTAAGGGTGGTCATTTACCCCCTTACATCAATTGTTTTAGATGTTTTTCCTTAACTCCCAAAGGTTTTTAAGTACATGTGCCAGAGTATAAATGGCCCCAGCCTGGGGGCCCCAGATTTTGGCTATTTCATAGATTCTGAGAAAATCTTCATTATTCAAATTTAGCCCAAATTTGGACTAAGTGTTCCCTGGGAGTTAAAAATTTACCTAAAATTATTATATATTTTCGGTCCTTCATAAACACCTCGGTCAATGTTCATCACATGTTCGTAGTCGCCCAGAAGAGCCTCTCTATCTTTGTATATCTCACACATTTCTTTGAAAATATTGAAGAAATTTTATCAAAAAGTACGCAAGTTATTTGCTCAAGAAATTGATTCATTGTTTTGCAAATTACTACGCACTACATGACTCATATGAGTCTTAGCAAACATTCTATTAAAAGTTGTAATTCTATTCTACTGGAGGAAAAATGACTTCTCCGCGAGTCCCCAGTTTTCAGTCACTAGGATCAGGGATAAAAAAATCGTGTGATTTTGGGAAAAATCCAATCACGCTCATAAAATCACGGCAATCACGAACGTTGTAATCACAATCACGCGAAAAATTTGTCTGCCATTTTTTTGTGTGATAAAAATTCAGTTACTGCCTACATCATGAACTACACCACCTAACCATTTGACTTAACACATTTTTTTAAAAAGGTGTTAATTCAAATGCAAATTGATAAGTCAAATGCAAACTGTTAAGCCACATAGGTAGTGCGTAGGTTAAAACCCTGGAAAACTATAAAAAAAATGATATAAAACAACATAATGAACGAAAAAATCCAAAAAATTGTTATACACCGCCTGAGGGTTTGTCAGGTCACTTTCTCGTTCCAAAACCGGCCTGATAAACCCTCAGGCGGCGTGATAAACCCCAAGGGCGTAGGCGGAAATGCTGAAAAAAAAAGACAAAAAAAGGACAAAAAAAGTGTTAATTCAAGTGCAAACTGTTAAGTCAAGTGCAAACTGTTAAGCCAAATGGTGTTAAGTCAAATGGTTAGGTGGTGTAGTATTATTTAATGAAAGGGCGGTTTTTAACTCAATAATAAATAAACTTAATTAAAATGTATGAAACGGCTTGAGTCCCCTTGGATAAAAACCTTATACTACACAGTCCCTTATCCTAACAAAGGACGTTTTAGGTTCATCCGTATTTGGAATAAATGACTGTAACTTCTATTCTAACGTTGGCCCATGGTGAAACACGTTTTACTTTGCCTGAAGTTAATGTTACAAATGCATTTGGTAGTTAACTGCCAATTTGCATGCATGATAAAGAAACAAAATTTACTCAACAAAATTCTCTTTATTGATTGTCATTAAAATCACCGAATGTTAATTAGATTGAATTTGACAATTACAGTCCTGTATGTCAAAAAGTGACCTTTTTTATTTTTGGAACATGATATTACGAAAATATGTTCCATTATAATTTATGATTCATAAATTACTGCATTCAAACTTGAAGTCATTAAGATGTCCGGGTTATTTATGATATTTTTTTATTCAAAATACCCGTTTTTTTTGTTAATAATTAGATACGTTAGACGTTTAACCAACGATTGTTAGAAATTGCGAAAAAAAACGTCAAAATCATTTCCTCAAAAATGTTGGAATTCGTCAAAAAGAAAGAAAATCGCGCACAAATCTTACAATAGTATTTTGTGCA
>SCLG01002326.1:0-11680 GCA_004367875.1 Oikopleura albicans
ATTAAAAAAAATTTTGTCTCTTTTTTTTGTCGAAAAGAGACTGGCAGTTTTGCGCTTTTTTTTGTGGAACGTCTGAGCGGAGAGTTAGGGTTAGGGTTAGTAAGCTTTATATGTAGCTTGTACAGTTGGTGTAGTAACGAGTTGACACTGTCACTTCCTTCCGTCACTTTTTCCCCATTTTTCGCCTATTTTTGCCCATTTTTGACCACAAACTCCCAAAAAGTGTCACTTCATTCCCAACTATCAATTTCTTACGTGTCAACTCGTTACCACGCGATTATATTAGCTGAGTTTTTTTTAAGTGTGACCTTTTTTAGAGGGAACGAATGGTAATACAAGGGAGACCGGTTTAACGCAAAAGCAAATACTTTAAATTATTAGCAGACCGTCCTTTATTAAGCACCCCCCCTCCTGACACTTTGTCGGAGTTTTTTGGGCAAAAAAACGAAAGTATCTCCTCGTTACCAGACCAACTGTACACAAACCTGGTGAACATCAAAAAACTCGTCAGATAAATCATCGTCTGGTTGTTTGCTCAGTTGATCCGCGCGCCATGGTATAAGTTTACTTATTTTAGTGCCCATAACTTATAATTTTTAAATTCAAAAATATTATATGAGAAAACAATCCAGTGACAACGAATTGAGAGAAATTGGCCACGTGAAAGGCCTCAACCAATAATAACTACGAATTATAATTTTCAACTCGACTCTTTATTATTATAAATGGTCGCAGTTGAAATCTATAACATATTTTTCTGATAAAGCATGTTCCCGGATTTAATAAATAACAAAAATATACGGAAAAAGTAAAATACTAGAATTGCGCTACAAAATATTAGATTAGGGTCGGCTATGAGAAGCATAATCAAAATCACATTTTTTGCAGAAGTGGCGCTTTACTGCGCACCCTGTGTAGTATAATAATGTGTTAAGGACAGGTAGGTAGCGTTGTTTACAAACGTCACTTTCCGGGAAACCGTTATAAAACCTGTTTACTAACATCCGATTCATAAATTCTTTTTTTTATTTAACGTAAAAAAGTCGTCGTGATCTCCAAGATGGACACACCAAATCGTGATTCACGTCGTGAATTTTCACGTTTGATTATTTTGGGGACCATAATTTTTTCCAGAGGTCCCCCACGAAGCCGTGAACTTGGCACACTTAAGTTTTATATTTTCCGCAATTTTCATGCAATTAATTTCATTTTTTTTGTAAACTGCTCTAAATGACCCAACTAAATGACGTACAATTCGTTTTGTTTCAATTTAATGCGAAAATATTTGTTCAATTCCCAAAAAAACTACAAAAATGAGCTATTCCGGTATTTGTGAACTTGAAATTTGATGAAAAAAAAATCCAAGATATCAATAAAAACGAATTGTACGTCGATGCGCAATGTAATTTTGTATATAAAATTCAAAGGACAAACCAATACAAGTTATTTTGCTCAAAACATAAAAATATGGCGTGGAGCCGTCACACCAAAAACGGATAAATGTCCCCGAAAAATGTCTGTTGTTTTAGATGTTGAAAATAATTATACCAAGAAACGTTACTGATCAATTCCCTAGGCCTTCTGGATAATAACGGTCAAAAAATTTGACGTAAAAATCGATTTTATTAAATTTTTAGAGACAAATTGCGAGAGTGATTTTTTTGTAAATCGATTTTGAACATAAATTTCAAGCATTAAATTTTTCTAGAATTAGGAGTCCAATGAACTTGTCGGTAGTCGAGAAGTTCACACAGACATGAACAAATTCAAGAAACAAATAAAAAAATACTATTAAAGTGCATTTTTTGAATTTCGGGTTTTATTTGTAAACAACGCTACATACCCGTCCTTAAGAGTTTGTTCGGCCCTTGTTTACTCTTCTCTGATCGTTTTTATATTTATTTAACCGCGCACGNAAAATGTCTGCTGTTTTAGGTTTTGAAAATAATTATACCAAGAAATGTTACTAATCATTTCCCTAGGCCTTCTGGGTAATAACGGTCAAAAAATTTGACGTAAAAAATCGATTTAATTAAATTTTTACAGACAAATTGCGAGAGTGATTTTTTTGTAAATCGATCTTGAACACAAATTTCAAGCATTAAATTTTTCTAGAATTAGTAGTCCAATGAACTTGTCGGTAGTAGAGAAGTGCATACAGACATGAACAAATTTATAAAACAAATAAAAAATACTATTAAAGTGCATTTTCGTAATTTCGAAAAGGGTGTGATAGCTGCGAAATTATTTTTTTTTCGGTTTTTAACATAACAACATCAAAGTTATTTGGCTAATTAAGTGTTAGTAAATGCACAGGCCATTGATGAAACATTAAGAGATAGCTCCGTGGAAAGCAGGGAAGATTTTCGAAAAATCGACAGATTCGAAAAATAGAANGGCCTTCTTGATAATAACGGTCAAAAAATTCAACGTAAAAAATCGATTTAATTAAATTTTTACAGACAGATTGCGAGAGTGATTTTTTTGTAAATCCATTTTGAACACAAATTTCAAGCATTAATTTTTTCTAGAATTAGTGGTCCAATGAACTTGTCGGTAGTCGAGAAGTGCACACATACATGAACAAATTCATAAAAAAAATAAAAAATACTATTAAAGAGCATTTTCGTAATTTCGGGTTTTATTTGTAAACAACTCTACCTACCCGTCCTTAATTCAATTTTTACAGACAAATTCCGAGAGTGATTTTTTGTAACTCCATTTTGAACACAAATTTCAAGCATTAAATTTTTCTAGAATTAGTAGTCCAATGAACTTGTCGGTAGTCGAAAAGTGCCCACAGACATGAACAAATTCATAAAACAAATAAAAAATACTATTAAAGTGCATTTTCGTAATTTCGGGTTTTATTTGTAAACAACGCTATAGACCCGTCCTTAAAAAGAAACTGTTATTTTAAATGCTGATGTGGTGTAGTTCCTGGATTAGGTTAGGGCTGCANGGGGGGGGGGAGGTCTTCATCCAAAAAAAGCGTAAAAAGACATGATTTCAAAGATTTTTTCCCAAAACACATACTTCAAAAAAAATTGACTTGACCTTAGTGCTGGAAAAAAATGACTTGACCTTAGTGCAAAAAAGATGACTTGACCTTATAGCGGTCACCTTTTGTGACCTTATAACCATACCCCCATGTAGTTTAATTTTAAGGTCCCTCCTGCAGCTTTTCGGCCGGCTTCTCTATTTTGTCATCCCGGTCACTTCCTTTAATAATTCGTGTTATTATAGGTAAGGGTCTGACCTTATAACCAGACCTCTGTATATATTTAAAATTAAATGTATCATTTTTTCAAGGCATTCCCCTATATTGAAAACTGGGATTTCGACTTCAATACCCCTAAAATTGAAATTAAAAAATTGTATTTCAAGTCGACTCCCGATATTGGTGTACAATGGGACAGTGATGATCTTTCAAAACACATTGAGCAGTTCCTTCTTGAAAGGCTGAAAATCCTGGGTGAGATTGAGTTCGACATGTCGCGTGTTTTGGGCGTAGGCGGCGAAGCGGTTGTTTTTAGCCACTGGGAGGCGAAAGAGAAAAGAGCAGTCAAAGTTGCGCCAGATAAAAAGAAAATTCAAACGCTATCAGAAGTTTATTTGGTTAACTCTCGAAATATCAACAAATCCCGTCGCCCAGTAGAACTCACTGTGGTTTCCCTTGATCACGGAAATGTTATTAAACATTTGGATTCACGATTTCAGTTTTTTGGGGAAGAGATCCACCATGCGGCGGTTATGGAATTTTATAATTCCAACCTTTGGGTATATCTGAAAAAATACACGCCAAGGGAAAAGACCAGGATTAGACTCGTGAGAGAGTTAAAAGAAGTGTTAATTTATATCCAAAGGGCTGATTTCTGTCATCTAGATATTAAACCTTCCAATATATTGATGAACACCGATAAGGGACAAATTCGGAGAAAAAACTCTAAATCCCTTGACTTCGTACTGAGCGACTTTGGCATTTCGACAAATAAGGATGAACTTGAGGGTCAATCTGGGACACCCGGATTTGGGTCACCGGAACAATTCGCCGGAAAACCGTCAATTAGAAGTGACAACTATTCTTTCGCCAAAGTCTTAATTTTGATTATTTTCGGGTGGAATTTGGGTTGGAATTTAATAGCGCAACCAATTTCGGAAAATGTCTCGATTTTAGACCAAAATTTGATGATGTTCAAAAAAGGGCGATTCTCGCTTGAAAACCTCTTACATGTAAGTTTATCACGTGATATTCTTTTGAAAACTTAATTTTATACTCCTTGCGTCCATATTTTTACAGACCATATCGTGTCAAAAATCCCATATATTGACCATCTCGTGCAAATTTTTTAATCAAGTTTTTACATTTTTATAAAAAAATAATTATATACACCAGTTGTACAGGGAGGCTTGGTTATAAGGTCAGCCATTTGTGCCGTTATAAGGTCAAGTCAGTTTTTTTTCAAGATAAATCATGTCTTTTTTCACTTTTTTTTGTGTGAAGACCTCAAGTCGTAATCGCCGTAAAAAATCAGATCGAATGAGTACCATAATGACCTATTTCATGCAAGTTGTAATGTTGACCTTTATCTGCTAAACTGGCCAAGTTTCGTCCTAAAAGCTCTTCTCTACTTCGAGAAAGCGATAATTTTTCACTTTAACCGGTAATAAAAACCGGTATGTTGGAACTCCGGACTTGAGACTAGTCACGTACATTAGCCTATAAATTCTGTGCCGTTTGCAATTTAAATGAAGTTCATATGTCGCTTTTTTTGTCTGGTCTAGGGGGAGTTAGCAATTTAAAAACCCGTCATTTCAAAAATTCGATTGAGACGGTAACTATATTTCTCAGACTGAAAACATTTTAAGGCCGATCCAAAACAAAGAATGAATTTGAAAGATTTCGATGAATCAAGTTTGGAACCTCTAATGAAGATTGATATCAACAAGTTTTCGTCGATTTCAGAAAACTTCGAGGTATCCGAAAATACCCAGGCGTCCGTCGACGTTCTCACCCAACTGGAAAAATTCTTCGAGTCTTTTCTGCCAACTTTGGGTCAATCTATGGACATTACTCATTTCCACGATCAGGATGTGACTCATCTATGCCATTCTTATGCCACAATTTCTGCATTTCGAAACGCGCTTTTTGAATTAATCGAAAAGAAACTAAAAAATGCTAAAAAAGGGTCAGGGCCGCTTAAATTCATCCGAGCAGTTTTCAATCGGGATTTGAAGTATGTTGAAGAAAAGGTCGAAATTGACGCCGAGATTGAAGCCATGGAAAATTCGGCCTCTAAAATGTTTCCCAAATATTCCTTCAATAAAATGTTCGCTGTTTTTATCGGATGTGTGAACCCAAGAAGCTTCCAGGGTGACCTTAACAATCAGACGGCATTTCTGTCTATGGTTGTTCGACGCCTGGTTAACCGAACCGTGTTCGAAGCTGAAGGGTGGAAACGCATTNCTATAAAACACCGAAAAAGCTTTAAAATGTTGGTTATAAGGTATTAGGAAAAATGGCCATAAGACCCTAAATGTTAGTCTGGGGCTCGTTATCAAATTTTCCTTTTCCTTATTTGGAACCTAACTTTAGTCAAATCCTTGCCAATATTTTTTCGTAGCACGTTCCAAAGGCTTACCTCCATACCCTCGGGCATCGGGACCGGGAGTCGACTTCGCCGTGTGAAGCCCGCCGGTCCCATAGTTATAACTTCATCCGAAATCGCCGAAACGGTATTCATTTCCGTATCCGAATCCGAGTCGCGATATTCATTTGACTCACCGATGTCACTTAGGTCGTTTGTTAAAAAGTACTACAGGGGTTAATTATAGTCAGATCGACAATGGCCCAGCCGAAATGGTAGAGTCAGGAACAGTTCGGTGATTGGTTTTAAGGCCTTTGACAAAAAAACCCAAAGTGTTAAAAATTAGTTTTTGAAAAATTCCAGTAAAAATACATGATTTATCCCAAAACCTCTTCTTACAACCTCGTATGATATGACACCGTCTGAATCGGTATGTTTTATTTTGTGACGAAAGGGTAATCCGCCAAAACTTTTCCATTTCTGACCAATGACACTGCTCAAAAGGGAAAAGTTTCGGCATATATCAGAGGCCCCTTTTTTGGCGAAAGGTTAATACGCCGAAACTTTTCCCTTTTGAGCAGTGTCATTGGTCAGAAATGGAAAAGTTTCGGCCATATCATATGGCCCACCAATAAAAATCTTGAAGTACAAAATAAAAAACGACCTTAAATTATCATCGTCGTCATCGCTTGAGTCACCACTCATATAAAGGTCACTTTCGGCGTCGAAAAAAAGTTCAGTTGTGGATCCGTCAATAGACTCATTTAATTTTCCCGATTGATCTCGTTGCAACGATCGAGACATCCTGGGTGCAAATGTTTCACCCGGCATAAATGTCGTTATAGCACGCACTTTTTCGATCATAAGACGCAGTTCTGTAAAATATATTTTTGTGAGCAGAGGTTGAAACAAAAAATAATTACGGGTTAATTGAAGCTTGCATTTTTTTACGAATATACGAAATTATTGAATTTGTTTATTATATTTTATACACCCCGTGCGCCGTTATCTGCCCACCCGTTGACTGGCCGGAATTCCTGCTCGTTCCTTCATCTTAGATAGACTATCTACAGGGGGTCTGGTTATAAGGTCACGCCCCAAAAAAATGACTTGACCTTAATGCACTCCAAAAAAAATGACTTGACCTTAGTGCAAGAAAAAAGTCCAAAAAGATATGATTTCTATAAAAAAAATTATTACCCGTGTCGTTCTAAACGTATATGTCGAGGTCTAATTTTTAACCCAATAAAGTGAAAAAAGACATGATTTATCTTGAAAAAAAATGACTTGACCTTAGTGCAAAAAAAGATGACTTGACCTTATAACGGTCACACTTTGTGACCTTATAACCAGACCTTCCTGTATATATTTTTTCGGCAAAATTGACGGTCAGCTAACATCGCGGGTGGTTAGTATACATCTAAGTCGATCTATTTACGACTTTCCCCTGTACGGAAAATTTAAACATAAGGGCGCAGTGAGCGTATAACACATGCATTAACGAGGCTAATAATTGTTCTCACCTTGATTTTCTCGACTAATTTCCATAAAAGGTCGATTAGTGCGTTCGAGCGATGCCGACCTCGGGTCAGAGCTATTTGAAATTTCGGTCAATTCGGAGAGAACCTGTCGCATTTCGGTTATACATTTTCGAGCAATATCTTCGTAGTCACGCTGTACATCACTCGTTCGCGTCGATAAATCACCAGCCTAAGTTTTTTTTTTGATAACTCATTAGGTGATGAATATGATTTTAATTTCGTGCAGGGTTGAAGTAGGGTTACTGCGAGGTAAAAAATATACTCGCCAGACGATTCTACTTTGCACTGGTTAATGATCCAGTGTAATGATCATATAGAGAGATAAAAAAAAAACGACCCAGAAGGGATCCGGGACTACATCTTAAAAATTGAAACTTTGAATATCAGTTTCTACGAAAAATCATTATTAATATTTTGTTTTAATGTGTCTTATGCGACAGGGGTCTTATCATAGAGGTTCTCATAAAATTAACATTTTCCAGAATTGGCCATTTTTCGATAGTCAAAGAAGGCCCATATTTTCAATATCATATTGACTCAATATTATTGAGTATAAGAAAAAAAAATTACAAAAAAAAACTTGTAACTTGAATTAAGGATGGGTAGGTCGATTTGTTTACTGATAAAGACTGAAAACCGGTAAAATATATTTTAGTAATACTTTTGCTTGTTTTATCAATTGGTTAAGCTTCTACTGCAATTATAAAGTACAAACAAGTTCAATGTTATGTAATTTCTAGAAAAAAACCACGTTTAAAAAATACGTCCAATTTCCAAAATGAAAAAAGTCACTCATATAATCCATAAAAATATGATATTATACAACTCTTTAATTTCTTTAGTTTTTTATTTAAAAGTAATCGAAAATGTTCATAGTATAAGTGCGTGAAGTTTGAATACAAAAATATCCATCACTTTTGTAATACTGTACGTTTTATTAGACAAAAACAACTCTTTTCGACGTGACTCTTGCATACCGATTTTTTATAACTTTAGTACCGAACATCGCAGCAATTTGATTTTTGTGGCCAAATTTACTTTAATAAATTTAGAAGATTTATAAAGAGCCTTTTTGAGATATCTTGTTTTGTTCACTAAATATCAAGGTCATAAAATTTAGCAATTGGCCTCTTTTTTCAGTTTTTTTGAAATTTGTCGAGTTCTAGACCATTTATCAAAAAAAACCTCTTTATAAAAAATTGTATTATCATTTGGATCCTATTGTAACAATAACGAACTCAATCGGTTGAACACTGTAGGAGCCATTAGAGTTTGAAATTTGAGTTTTCATGAAGTTCACGGCCACGTGGGGGTTCTAGGAGAATAGTTATGGTCCCGAAAATGTTGTCATGTGATGCTTCTCACCTTTATCCATGAGAAACAAAAAAAAATTAATGCAATTCATGGTACAGTATGAGTTTTATAGCGGTTTCCCGTGAAGTTACTGTGCGGTGAAAGGTTTATTAAAAATGTGTGTTTTTTTTTCTTATATTCTAGTGCGACACGACGATGTCATCTAAGAAAAAAAAACACACATTTTCAATAAACCTTTCACCGCACAGTATGTTTGTAAACAATGCGACCTACCCATCCTTAAGTTGGTGAAGGACAAAAAGCGCTTAGCTTTTACATGAAAAGATCCTAAAGTTTCTTCCTCTCTTTAGCGAAAACATATATTATAACTTTATCGAACTTTTGCCGGAAAATCTCTGACCAACTTCTTGGCCGCATTATAATTGTAAAAATAATAGAGAATCAGTGGCAAGGAAAACATAAAACTTCTAACAACATTGGAATAACTGATTCAATTAGCTAGACTATTAATTTCTTTAAAATTTAATTGATTGTAATGGTGAATATCAAAAAACTCTGAAGAGATTTTATTTATACATCTTAAAAATTGAAACTTTGAATATCAGTTTCTACGAAAAAATCATGGGAGGTCATGCTGTGCAATAATTTGATGTCGAATAAATTGATATGGAATAACACGAAATATTTCAGATTATGAATTTATTCCACATTATGAATTTATTCCACATTATGAATTTATTCCACATTATGAATTTATTCCACATTATGAATTTATTACACATTGTAAATTTAGTCCACACTATGACTTCCCAAAAATTTCGTCATCGCGAAAAATCAAATGATAAATAAAAATATGTAAATATTGCATAAAAATTGTTGATGGATAATCTTCAGGCCGGCTGAGTACGAGAAAAAAAATCATTTCGGGATCAAAAGTTGAAACAAACTAAGACTATTTAACACTTCTGCCATTGTCCGAATTCAGCCGGCCCTTATTAATATTTTAATGAAGCAACAGTTTTAATAGAAAAACAAATGCTTCACCGATGTAAGTATGTTCAGACTTTTAAACTGAAGGATTTCGTTTTACACATGCTTCATTATTCATGCTGGGGAAATTTCATAAAAAATAGAGTTCGTAAGTTAATTCTACTGTGCCTGAGTATTTTAAAATCGAATTCCGTGAATTGTGTAACGGGGTGTAAAACATCATTTCGTTCAAAAAAAAAACCTGGAGACCTTTTTTAGGAAAGTGGAAAAATGCCTAATTTTATAGTTTTTTTTTCAAAAGATAAGGCCTTGGCGAGTTGAAATCGCCGTTCTTGTAGGTTTAAAAAAATAATGACTGGAATATAAACAGTGTAGTAATAGTAATGAAATATTCAAATGATGCATCGCCTCAAGATAAAAAAGCTCATGTTCGGTATCAAATATCAAGCAATGCAATTGGCCTAACGTGAACACATCCCTCAGCGCTGCTCAGAGACACATTAATGCATTTTTTAAATAATAAGATTACCCTTACTCCATGTTTATAATTCCAGTCATTTATTTTTTTAACCTACACGAACGGCGATTTCAACTCGTCAAGGCTTTACTGGCCCTCATAATGAGGGCCTCATTGTCATTTTTGCTTAAACTCCTTCAGGAACTACTAGACCCCGTTAAATTAATAGCATTTAACTGTATGTTAATAAGCTAACACAAAAACATATTATTTTGAAAAGCAGAAAAGCTAGATCAACTTATTTAAAAAAAGTTAATAATAGGCCACGAAAAAATGAAAGCCCAAAGCTGTTTTATTATAGAGCTTGAATAACTTGTATACAGTTCGGCCTCATATAATGACACACCAAAATTTGGAGTAAATAGGTAAAATGGCGTATCTTAATAAGAGTGTGAACTGTAGATCCTTCATATTTAAAAGTCCGTGCGGCATTAATTTAGTAAGCTACAGTTTAAACACTACGACAAGCATCACCTTTCGCATCCGTCTTAAACGAGTAAGAAGTCGCCCAGAATAAATAAAGTTGACTGGAATTGATGATTTTCTTTTTAACTTTTGTTATTATAGTGTTATTTAAACAATTATCATTGGTCATGGTAGTTTTTTTAAACACACTGCTTCCCTTGGAACACTTCCAGTCACCTACAGTGGTTTGGTTCTAAGGTCAAGTCCAAAAAACTGCCTTGACCTTAATGCAATTTGAAAAACTGAGTGACCTTATAACTATCTGAAACTTTTTTTCCACAATAAGATCTTAGTGCTGAGAAAAAGTTCAAAAGGACATGATTTCTATAGAAAAAAAAATGTGCGAGCGGGGGGTCTAACATTAGACCCTAGTGTTTAAACGGCCATAAGACAATAGTGCAAAAAATACCATAAAACCTTATAACTGACTAAAATTCAGACCTTATAACCAACCCCCCGGTATGTGCCTGGTACAAATATTTTGTGTGCATGCTTCAAATGGTTTTGTCAAGTAAAAACACACACACACACATATTTGTTCATTTTCCCCCAAATGAAACGGTGTTTCAAACCAAGCCAATGCTGACGTAGATTTTTTCCAATACTAACATTAATCAAAAAAGGTCTTCATCGAAAAAAAAGCGTAAAAAGACATGATTTCAAACATTTTTTTCCAAATACATACTTCAAAAAAAAAATTGACTTGACCTTAGTGCAAGAAAAAAAATGACTTGACCTTAGTGCAAAAAAGATGACTTGACCTTATAGCGGTCACCTTTTGTGACCTTATAACCAGACCCCCTGTACAATTGAAGTCAATAAAAAATGGGCCTTTTTACCAAATATTTTACTATTATTTGTATTGGAAAAAAACCACAACGTCAATGTTTTCGATTTATAATAAATTTAAAAAACGGGTTAATAATTGTTTTAAAAAAATGGATTGATGAAAATGGTGGATAAACACTCAACTTGATTTTTTAAGTATGTTGATACTGTCAGATTTGCACAAATTTTGATGGCAGCGTTTACGATAAATATATATACGATACACTCCCTGCGCACTTAACTTGTCATTTCGTTGACAAACAAATTACAAGATAAGTATAAATGACAAAATCAACAACATGCGCGTAACACAGTGCGTAACATATAACGATGTGTGTTCCTGGAAAATATTTTTGGAAAAAGCCCTATTGGGGATCTTGACAAGATAAGTGCACAGTGCGTGTATATGAGGTGAGTGATTAAACGAAACTTACCGA
>SCLG01002340.1:0-10719 GCA_004367875.1 Oikopleura albicans
TTCGCTATACCATTAGTAGATAATAAAATATGTTTTTAAATGGGCAAAAAAAAACGTAGTCACAATGTTTCAATCCCTCAACGCGGTGCTTAAAAAATAACTAATCAGAGATGGATTATCCTGAGTTGCAAACATTGACGTTCGACATAATCTAATACAGTCCCGACCTACAAATTGTGCATTTTGCGTTTCCGAAAAACGTGCACAATTCGGAAGTCGTGCACAATTTGAGAGTCGTCCAAAATTTGGTAAAATCGTTATTATCAAGTTGACTAGTAATTTTCTAGAGCGTTTTAGAGTCAAAAATATACACAAAATTGACTCCTTGATCGTTTCGAACAAAAAAATAACTGATTGAATTAATAAATTTTGTCTGGCAAGCCAAAAAGACTTTTTTGCCAGTCTCGTAAATTTTCCTGAAAAAGTGCACAATTTGGCAGTCGTGCACAATTTGAGGGTGCACAATTTGAAAGCCGGGACTGTACAAACGTTTTTTGCGATGGACAGATTCCAAGAAATACGATTTTCAAATCTTCTATCAAACGGTCCAACGGACTTGTATGTCATTAAAAAATCTATATTTTTGAGCAAAATAATTTGACGGCAAATTATCCAAGAAATAACAATTCTGGGGTGAAACTTTCAGCCATGGAACTTTCAAGGAGTGAACGTATGATACCGTTTAAATTTTGATCTATTTTCTAGAGTAAAATAATATAAACGCCATTTTTCATGAAAGCAAGACTTTGAGTCTCAAAGTTTGAGAATTAAAAAAAATTAAGGAGAATTTAAAGAAAAAAAATGATGACGCTGCAAAAAAAAGTGGTAAGCAATCGAAATTTAAAAAAATGAAATACAATCTATCCGGTCAATCAGTGTGCTCGAAGAGGACAGATCTTATGTTTGTAAACAAACTAGAGAGACCTTAGTTCGGGAATGAGCGCACGCGTTCGTGCTCAGTTGAAAATGCATTTTAATTTCGATTGCTAATCACTTTTTTTGCAGCGTCATCACTTTTTTTTTTCTCAAAGCCTTGCTTTCATGAAAAATTGCGTTTATCCAGTACTTTTTTGGAAAAGACAACAATTTTCTCAATTAGTATTCTCATATGAGATACATTCTCACATAGGCTATGTGACATAGCCCGCCTTAATGATGAATACGAGTTTCAATTAACGAAATAAAAAAAGTTCGGCGCTTGGCCAATGGCGACAAAGTTCAACAAAAAAGTGACGAGTAACCGAATTAAAAAAATGCATTTTCAAGTTTGGATGCACGAACGAATTGTCACGAAAACGCCTCACTTTTTTATCGAAACCCATATAATATGGGCCATATTCATCAGGCCGGTGTTCTAAAGGCTAGAAGGTTTATTAAGAATTTCACTTTTTGGAAACATACCGACAAAAGTATTAGTTTCTGGCTTTTTGAGGGGCTAGGAAAATTCTTATTTCACTTGATCCAGCTCTATAGACTATAGACTATAGTCTATAGTCTATAGAGCTCTATCAGACGAGCATATTAGGTCCACGCCGTGGACTCCACGGAACTTGAAAATGCCCTAACTGACTCTAGCACCGTGCTAGTAGTGGTCAGTCATGTTATTTACAAACAGTACCTATTACATTACTTTTTTCTTTTACTATGAGATCAAAGTTTCTCCTGTAACATGGTTTCATTTCCAAGGTCATAAATATCACCGCCGATCGCCCACGTGCACTTGAACTTGTCAAAAACGACAAATTGAACTGCCAATCAATTGAACAGTGTTGGTGGTATTGATTTTGTTTTTGTGGTCAACTGTTTCTACAATTCAGGCGGTCAATCCTATGGAGGATTCGTTTTGTCCGAGGTCTAGAACAAAAATAATCTCGAGAAACCTCGAAAAGAGGGACAAAAAATTAACTTTCTGACCTTGACATTTAAGGGTGGTCTGCTCGATTTGTTTACAACTCAACACCATTTTTTTTATTACACCGCATTGAATACATATAGTTCTCTTCAGATTATCTGTAAAGGTTTAGTGAATGAGTTCAAGTGCAAAACAAATAAGTTAATCCACGAATTCTAGAAATTTTGAGCATTTCAAAATTTGAAATTTATCGATAAACTGGGAAATCACTCCAACGATTGCTATTTGCTAAAATTTGTTTGTGTTCTTCTTTTAATTTAATTTGACTTTTATCGTCATAAGGAGTCTTTAGGGTACCTCCACAGTAACTTTAGGGTGAAACCAGGCACGCCTTGAGTACTAACTGCACGAAACATTATCATTTTTATGGAAAAATATAGTCCCAATATGTGCAAAAAATGCTTCAGGGTAAATACGGCAGCTGCTATTAATTTGATTCTTTCTTTCTAATAATCTGAAGGCCGTTCGCTACAAATCTGTCAGAAAACATTCTCAGATTTTTTCTTGAATCGTTATTTTTTTTCAGTCTAAAATAGCTAAAAACACTAATTTTCCCATAATAAAAAAAATAAATTAAAAATCGAAAATGTTTTTTGACAAATTTGTAGATTTTTTTATTTTACACTTTTTCCACAAAAAAACGAAATTGATCCAACAAGCCGTTCAGACTGTGAAGCAAAAATGCTAAACCGGAAGTGCCAAGTTCAGGCTCGAATTCAAGGTCACTGTCAGAAATTATGGTGCGTGAAAAGTTGGGAAATGATTCCCAAAAGTGGGGAAAATGTGTACNCAAACTACGTCGATCTGGTTATTCAGAAATTGATTTGGGCCACCAGGGCCCCCTAGAGAGCTGTTTGAAATCTCCAACCTACGCAAAAAACACCATCAATCGAATTTTCTCGAAAAGTTGAGGGGGTCAGCAATACCCGTTTTGCCCTACGGGGCCTCCATATGCCTTAGATTGACGAAAAAACCACTTGCGTGTCCATTTACACGCGCTTCCCCCTGGGAGTTAAGACCCTAATTTACTTTATGAGAATCCTATAATATAGGATTCCTATATCATATAGGCTATATGATATAGGCTATATGGCAGCGAGGTCTTTCAGAGAAACCCGCAGACAGCTGTATACTCCCACAGTGCGTGAGCGGGTTAGTCGGAAAATTTTTGGGGAAAAAAATGTGGCCGGATAAACCTTTAGAGAGTATAGTTATTAGATTAGAAATAAAAAAAAAGTTCATAACAAAACACTATTTATTTTTGAGAATTTCCGGCCAGATATCTGCGCAGTCCGTAGGCGGAGTAGCTGCAAAATTATGCTCGAAATCCGGTCATATAAAGGAACGAGCGCGAAATCCGGCCAGATAAATGCTGGCGCGATAACAGCGCAGGGGCCCCTAGGGGGGTATATATTATTTTTCTCATTTAGAAAGAAAAAACCGGCGGAAATTCATGGGAGGCGCTGAGTACTAGACCTACTTCCGTCATGTAATATGAATTTCTTCAATTTTATAATATAAAATTTCTTGAATGAAGTTCCATTATTTTCCCCCAATGTTGCTTCAGAGGAAAATTCAGCCGTTTTTGAAAAACAAACTTGACCTTGTTTATTTTATGAAATACGGCAGTCATTTACTGAATTTACTAAAACTTCGATAAGAATTATACAAATTGTTAGAATTGAAGTAAGTGCTGTATAATTCTATATGTATAAAGGAGCTATTATGGTAGCATGGCGCATTTACTGTGGTCACTTTCGCCGAAGATAGGAGTTTGTCTTGAATTTGCGGTTGTCCGAGAGTTCATCAAAAATGATATTTACAATCTTAGTAAACAGAAGAAGTCATCATTGGTTTGCCACAAAAAATACTATTTAGGAGTGTCAACATAGGACATAATTTCCCCTCGTGACTAGGGTCAGCAAACTAAAATTTAATAATTGTCGAAGAACTCTGCAATTTTTGGTGCATAGCATGTGACCTTGACTGGTGCCATGTCAAATTATATTCAAGGACCGGTCACAGGCATTGTTTACAAAAATAACGAGGTATAAAAACGCCCTTGGAAACCACCATAAACATTCAACTGCACAACTATTTTTTTTGTTCATTAGAAAAAAGTTCACCGCACAAAATGGTGGCATTTTCGGCACCATAATTGTTGCCGTTGAACTTGGGGAACGCGCTGAACTTGACGAAGTCATAATTTTCAAGGCGAGGTTAATCATATTAAACTTTGCGCTATTAATTTCGTTTTTTTGGCAAAATGATTTAAATTTGTAAACAATTTTTTTTTGTAGGACAGATTTTGGAAAACTGATCTAGAACGAAAATTATAGAAAAATATAGATTTGATGACCTTGGAATTGAGTGAAAAAAAAAGATATCAAAAATCCGTTCTACAAATTTTTGCGCAATATTGTCAGCCTTATAATGTCAAAAAAACCAAATTAGTACTATTACACGACACTTACGGTGCCTCCAGATAACTGCAGACGGGTATGAAAAAATACGAAAATTTGCAGAAATAAAGCCAGATTTTTCGAGTTTGCTAATATTGTTTTGTCTTCAAAGCATTTTAAATCATTAGTCTGAACATTATTGCGTAATATAGTGCTGAAATTAAATAATAATAATCTATTTTACGTTAGTTTATATTGATAAATTGTCCCTCTGATTCCTTAAATTTTGGATTTTATGGACATTGAGAAACATAAAAAATTTTAGATTTCTTTCATGAAATGAACTTGTGGGTACTTCATGACTGTTACTAAGAGCAAATCAACCTGAAAACACCTAAACATATTTGTTATATAGATTTTTGAAATCTGCTATTATTTTTGTAAACAACTCCTGTGACCGGTCCTTAATCTACAGGTTCAGACCCTAAGCTTTAATTGCCGCCTATTTGCGACTTATTCCGACGTAGGTGGTAGAAGTGGTCCAGAAAAATGACGTTCGTTTGCGTAGGTTCGACATTTAAAACAGCTCTCTAGGGGCCCCCGTGGTTCGATTTGCGTACTTCTACCATATCTACCACTTGTGACTCCGGTACCTATTCCACCAAACCTTAACAAAAATCGTACTATCATTTTGTATCATACAGTACATTAAATTAGCGTTGTATCATAACACTGTTTTTGATCAGAATAGAAAAGAAATACAGAATGGTCGCCAATTAAGAGACGCTTCTGTTTCTTTAGCCCTTATTTGGTCTCCCGATTATTTTTTTTTAATAAAAAACTCCTCCGTTAGTTGAGAGAAGAAAAAAAAATAAGAATTGGACAGGTCAATTTTTCGAAAAAAACTGTTAATACAGTTTTGTTCAGTTTGAAAAAATAAATTTTCAAATTTTTGCCCATTTTTGCCCAAGGTCACTGTGTCACGTGATAATTGGGGATAAAGACATGGTTTTGGGCCAAACGCGGCGCACGATATCTAGGGGTTGAATCAGTTTTTTTCGAAAAATTGAACTGTCCAATTCTTATTTTTCTTCTCTAAATTATTTGCTAGTTTTTTTTTACTTAATAGTTGCAAGATAACGGCGCAGTATCGAAAAATATATTTATACAGTTATTTTTTTTAATTATGTTTTAACTCACATGAGCATGTGGTGTATATATAGCACGCTGATTTTGTTTTATCTGTCGAATTATAAGTTATAATTTATAACTGTTTTTAACGTGTAACACGAAAATAAACAAAAATACTTTTTCAGCGTAATTGATGGTTTTTGTCCAAGACTTCGAAATATCCCGCTTTTCTTAATTATAATGACAAAAAGGTGACCGCGATTGTGTTGTTTCGTTATTTTTTGTGTTTTCTTTCGGCCGAAATTGGCACCGTTTGGACGATAGATGGCTATTTGACGTCTTAAACGCAACACGGATAGCAAATTTGCGGTTTCATTCAAGTCTCCTCTTTTTCATGATTTTTGTTAGTTTCGATTTTACTGACCAATATTTAAATCATAGCTTCAGATCCACGAGAGTAGTCTACTTTGAGTAGATAATATTTTGAAAGCCACGATTGGTGATATTAGCTACACGTAAGCCAGATTTTTAACTGAAAATTTTAACTTTTCGAAAAACTTTCAAAATATTGAATATATTAAATATACAGCCCTTGCGTAGATCTCAAACCAATTTAATAACGATATAACTTATTTGAGTAGAGGATTGTAACCAGTGTGGGAAAAGTTGGCCAACGATACAAATTTTCTCAACGCCCAACGTAAGCGTTAGCCAACGCTCCAAACACGTTGGGAAGAAAAATTTCCTCAACGCCCAACGCTCCCAACGCGTTGAGAAGAATTTTTCCTGAACGCCCAATTTTCCTAACGCGTTGGTTGGGCGTCCGCCAACGCACCCCAACGCTTCCAACACTGATTGTAACCACTCAAATAAGGGTCGCTTTCGTCAAATAAAGGTCACATAAATATATAACGGTCAACAATAAAACTACCCTTATTTGGCGACTCCCTATATACGTTATAGAGAGAAAAAAAAAGCGAAATTCAAAATATATTATTTGCAGCTATATAATTAACAAAAAACCCATAATTTCAAACAAAAAAAACGTAACGATAATTGACGAAGTATTCAGCTTTCCAAACCAGCTATTTTTTTAATCGTAGGGACTGTAACTTTATTTAGAAATCAGAAAAAAAATAAAGACACTGATCTAAAAATATGTTCCTGCTTGACTAGGGTTAATTAATGATGGTTTACAAAGATCGGAAGTCAATTTAAAACAGTAAAATTCTTGTGAAGGTCTTCGAAGGTCATGTTCAATACAATTTTAATGAGACTAAGCTACTTCAAGAACGGATATACTTTGTCAAAAACAAACTATCAAACGTTTACATACAAAATCGTTTTGTTTCAATGGCCGATCATGACGTTTTAGATAGACCCTATGACGATTTTAGAACACCCTTTTTAGCAGAAATTATTTGCGCAAATTTTTGAACAATGAGTCAATGTGTAATCTAGAAAATTCGATTAAAAATAACAACAAAATATTTTTCGACCAAAATCCAACTAAGGAAAAAAATGCACACATTTAGGTTCGGGTAGAGTGTTGTACGAGTAGGTTCCGAGTAGCACATTGAGACTTTTCAGACTTGAAGGGTCCGTTGGGACTCGGAAATGCTCTCTAGCGCCAAAACGTGTCTCTTCTTTCAATTTTTCATTTCATCAACGTAATCAACGCATCAAACCGCATCATATATGACATATACTAGTATTATATGACAAATACTAGTATTATAGTTATGTGAGGTTCTGAGAATTCTATTTTTTACGTCTAGAAAAATATGAAAAGTCTCAATAATAGTCATTTTTTCTGAACGTTTTTGATTTTTTTTGAATTTTTTGATTTGTTTTTCTTTATGACAGTTTTTGATTTTGATGAAATGTTATGATTTTCATTTATAGTATTATTTTTATTTCTTTATTTCTCATTTTTTTTTATAAATTTTTATAAGAATTTTTTTTTTTTGAATTTTTTTTATTTACTCAGTGAGTTTCGAGATGCAAAAAAAAAATACAATGAACAACCAATTGGAGGAAATGCCATATCGTTAAAAACAAATTTCGAGAAATTTTATGCAAAACTCATTGGGAAAAAAACCTTAACGTCAAATCAACTATAAATTTTCAATTATTATTCGGAATTATTTTCTAAATTAGATTGACAATTGTCCCTTTTAGTCGCTTATTCTAACTGTCAGTTATGATAAATGTAAAACGAAAATTCAGAATAGTTCTCAAATTCATTAACAACGCGTATCCTTACCCTATGACCTGTATGGGTCACTAACCCCGCGCCGTTCATTAGGAATAAGACAATGGGTTGACGAGAAGAAAACTTGCAATGTGTCACGGTCTACAAAGTCGTACGTACAAATTTACGAAAACATATTTATGGGATTACGTAGCGGATAGTTTCTCGAGAACTCCGGCCAAAAATTCAGGTGAGAAAATCAGCACTATTTTTGAACTAGCCGAATGGTTAAGGGCATCAACCCGAGATCTTCTAGCCATCAAATAAGCTTTAAAAACTGTAGGTCATTTTTTATTAGAATAACTATTCACCATGTCACATGATTTTTTGTAGTTTTAAACAACTTTGAAATAAAAAGAAACAGGTTTAAGTTAAGTGCTAGAGAGCATTTGATACCCTAAGAGAAGAAAAAATAAGAATTGGACAAGTCAATTTTTCGAAAAAAAAACTGTTAATACAGTTTTGTTCAGCTCGAAAAAAAATTGAAAAAAGTTGACTTAACCCCTCGATATGTTGCGCCGCGTTTGGCCCAAAACCGTACCTTTAACCCCAATTATCACGTAACACGTTGAAATTAGGCAAAAATGGGGAACAATTTAAAAATTTATTTTTCGAGTTGAACAAAACTGTATTAACAGTTATTTTCGAAAAATTGACTTGTCCAATTCTTATTTTTTTTCTCTAAGACAAAACCTGCGTCATCGTTCATATTTAACTACCATTGTCCCTAGACAGTACCACGGAAAATAAAACTTGAATTTAATTTGAATTTTACTTTTATTTTGAACACGAATAAGGTTTCGAAGTTGAAACTATTTTTGGAAATTTTGACAATGAAGAAGGCTGAAGACCGAGAATAAAACTGGGAACGTTGAAGTCTGAAAAAGTGCCTAGTGCCTAAATCGATACAGGGCGTTTTCTATGAATTCAGCTCGCGCTTTTTCCCTGATGATGTTCACAAATTTCGGCGCTGGTTCCATGATGGGGCTTCCATGATGGGGTTTAATATAATGTTCTCAGAACTTTGAGATCTTCTAAACGGAGCCCACCATGTTGCATGAAGGCCAAATTCAAACATTAATTTGAAATAAAAAACGGCTAAAAAGCAATCTAACTGCGCAAAATTTCAAACTGATTTGGAAAATAATTACGCATCGGAACGAATCGGACGTGTTTAAACCATCGACAGAAAAAAAATCATTTTTTTTGTCTGTCAAAGTTAAAAGTGCAGAATGTGGTGGCGGAGCGGCGTCAGAGCGCTGCGTCACAAAAATTTTGATTCGCATCAAATTTAGAAACAACACATTTTGTATAAAGTTTCTTTTTCCTACGAGCCGTTCAGTTAAAACTAATTTCGGTTTTATCAATCAAGTATCATTTTTAAGTAGCCGATTTACCGGACAAAAAAAAAATAAACGAAACGCAAAAAAGTTCTAGATAATGAAGGTAATGTATTCGTCTTCCACGGTGGAAGACGAAGATGATGTTGTTTACATCAAACAGAGAGTTACAATTAATTTATTTCAGATTACAGGCGCACTTTTGGCACTTGTTGCTCAGTCAAAACCGACCAAAGATGAAATTTTTAAAATGCCGGATTCTTATTTCAAAGGTAACCTACATATGACTTGAGTACAGTTGGTGACTAAACGAGTTGACACCTAACGAGTTGACAAAGACCTAACAGTTTTTGGGCGTTTTTCGGGCAACAATAGGCAAAAAGGGGCAAAAGTGACCTAACGAGTTGACAATGACCTAACGAGTTGACAGTTTTTGAAGAAAAAATCGGAAACGAAAGTGTCAACTCGTTTAGTCACCAACTGTCTACCGTGTGGTTGAGCTCTGATTGATAACGGTTAAGCTATTTTTATAACGTTTTATGCTAGTTTGGCATAACCACATTAGTCAAAGCTTGAAGTAAAGTTTTTTGAAAATCAAAATACAATAAAGATTTAAGGGTGGTATGCTCCAAAATAAAGATTTAAGGGTGAATGCCTTGTCCACAATAACGTTTTCTTTTTCATGCATGTTTGTAAACAAGTCGAGCATACCACCCTTAAGAAAATCTAATGTGAATAAAGTGGAATTGGGAAATATTATACTTCAAACCAGATACCGAAATTTTAAATTGTAATTTGAAAACACGTTGGAATCATTAGACACATCCTCGGTGACTCGACATTGCCGCAAGTGGACATTCAATCGTTTTGTTACACATTTTTCGGGTTTTAATGTACAAAATTACTGTTAATTATATGTCAATTTTGTTCATTTTCAGGTTTATCTGGTAAAGGTGCAATTGATCGACCAAAATCCGATCAATTTAGTTTTCTTTTGTTTCTACTTTATTCTTATTATAGTTTTCTAAGTTTATATTTAACACTTAAAATCATATTTTTTAATATAGGGCCTAATACAGAACGGCGTTACAAGGACTTGCATGCAATTACCCTACACTACAACCCGGAATTTGATCACCGTAAGTTTTGGTACTATGGATGCCACTGCTTGATGCTTTCCGATCGAGCTATGTCTACACGGGGTCAGGGTAAACCGGTCGACAAGCTCGATTCGTTATGTAAGCTTTACAAGGAGTGCGTTCATTGCGCAAAAATGGAATTTGGCGAAGATTGCATTCCCGAGGCGGTTAAGTATAATTGGGAGGTTAACGGAAAAGGTAAAGTTGTGTCGAAAGGCGCAAGTCCAGGTACTTGTAAACGTGCACTCTACGAGTGTGATAATATGTATGCGACAAAATTGGCCGAAACTGGCGCCATGAGTGTATTCACCACTGATTATCACGGATTCTGGACAACTACCGGCTTTGACTATAAAACCGGGTGCCCAAAACGTGCCGGACAAGCACAACCGGAATGCTGCGGGGGATACTCGTCACCCTTTTATCTTTACAATGCTCTTAATCCAAACAAGCAATGTTGCGCTGACGGTACAATTAAAAAGGACTGCTCAGTGTATTAAAATTAAGACTCCGGCGCATATTGGGAAACCAAGTTTTCGCG
>SCLG01002341.1:0-12929 GCA_004367875.1 Oikopleura albicans
AGTTAAAAGTTAAGTTAAAAGTTAAGTTAAAAGTTAAGAGTGGGAAATACCCGACCAATAACATTATCTTATTTTTCGTTTATATGCAGCTTGATATCCATTGATATGTTTATGAAATCTATAAGCGGTATTTCCAAGTTCAAAAAGATGGGTAACGTGCAAAAAATCTAGAAAAAAATTAATTTTAGCGGGTATCAACATATGCTGGTTTTGGGAATATTCCTGATGGTATTTCTCGTGTCAAAATATTTCTGTTGGGTCATTTTAATTTCAATGGACTTGATTTATCATCTAATATGTCTAAAGAATAAACATATAAAGTTTGGTTAAAAACGAATGTTTCAAAACAAAAAACACGACGAATATCACAAAATTTTCCCTAAAAATTGGGACTGATGTTGCTCTGAAGAGTCCAACTACTGCAGTTAATACTTTTTTAAACTTTTTTGGCGGGATATATGAGAGAATAAATGGGACATCATCAAGTATGGGGGCAATTTGTAAGTAGAGTAACAGTATTCTTTTAAAACAAGTTTTTATTGAAAAAAATTTAATCATTTTTGGCAAAAATGGACATTTTGAATCCAAATTTTCATTTAGAAAAAAAATGCCCCCATGCCTGCTATAGAGTAAGACTTTCTCGTTCGAACTGTTTTTGTGAAAATTAATCAAATTGAGCCGTTTAGATGTGGGACCATTTTGTAAAAAAAATTTTGAGGTACGAAACAGCGCTGTGGGGGCATATGCGTTGAGTTATGGTTTTATTTTTTTCATAGCATGAAGCGGTAAGTACTTCTGTACTGACATGCAAGATTTGGGATTAATTGTTATCGTAGTTTCAGAGAAATATCGTTATTTCCGATCAGACCCTTTTTAAGAAAAATGGGTGTTTCCTACTCTTAAGTTAAAAGTTAAGTTAAAAGTTAAGTTAAAAGTTAAGCTAAAGTTAAGTTAAAAGTTAAGTTAAAAGTTAAGTTAAAAGTTAAGTTAAAAGTTAAGTTAAAAGTTCAGTTAAAAGTTCAGTTAAAAGTTCAGTTAAAAGTTAAGTTAAAAGTTAAGTTACAAGTTAAGTTAAAAGTTAAGTTAAAAGTTAATAAAAGCTAAGTTAAGGGTTAAGTTAAAAGTTGTACGTCATGGAAAACTGTTGTAATGAAATATAGGTCTATGATTCAGATATCATTTTTGTCCCGGTTTAGCAGAAGATAGCACTCATCGTTTTTGGACAGCGTCGTGAGGGGTTAAGAAAATTTATTTAAGTTACTTCGAGTACATGATGTGTACTCTTTATTTTTTTGTGCGCATTCATTGCAATCATGTCCCGAGTCGCAAATTTCAATTGGGAATGAAAGTTAGGTACGTTTTTACTGACTATCACCACTAGAAGTTGTATGTCAGTTTAAAAGCGTTTTTGTTCAAGTATCATTTGATGGGTTCATTGCTGCAGTTCGTTCTCCCTCGTCTTCTCGTATCAAAGATATGTAATGTTTGCTGTATCTTCGAGAATTTTTCCGACTGTAATGCCTAAATAATTGTCTTAATGATCTACATGAGCATATGTATAACTTGGGGTAGGTTATAACGTCAGGCCTAAAAAGACCTCATGACCTTGTTCAGTCCAAATGTGGCCCTTAAATGACTTCGCCGACCATATAGGTTAATTTTCAGTAATAAGGCTTTTGACATAACTTCCAGGGGGAATTTGGCAAAATTTACACGAGTTGCTATAGAATACTCAAAATTATGGAAAAACGATGAAATATACAAAAAAGGATGATAAAGTACTTTTTGCTAAGTCCAGGCATGAATTTTTACTCCTCTTTAAAGTTTTGGGAAGATGTAAACTGTTGATGAGCTAGACATATTTTTAGCCATTCATTTTTAAGTTTAAAAACAACATGCAACGCACAAATAACTAATGGAAGAAGTTTTTCCAATTTTTTTGCAAAAAATCCATAACTATAATTTACAGTTGCCTCCGACGAGTTTTTTTACATTTTGTGCAGTGAATTTTTTCCTCAATTATTTTTTTTTTCAACAATATTTTCTCTTTTTCGTTACTTTTTTGTACTTTTTTTAAATAAATAAAAACTGAGACAAAAATAAATCTGCAAAAATAAACAGAAATTTTATGTGTTTTTTGTCGGGTTTAACAAATTTTTTTAAAATTTGGGATTTTTGTGTCAAATTGTCTCATTCTTGTAATATACAAATTGTACCATTCAGAATGGTCAATTCTTGTAATAACACAGGTTCGTGCAAATTTGCACGAATTTATCCCTGCAAGTTTAACTTGTGATACAGTATCGACTACAGTCCTTAACCGTTTGTCGGACGTTTACGGTTCTCGAAAATAGCGTCCGATAAATGATCATCGTCACAAAAAAGGTCATTTTTTTATTAGAATGACCCCATTTTGGCCAAAAAAGCGTCCGATAAATGGTTAAGGACTTTACTTCTCTTTCGGAGACTCTACTTACTCAGATGCTGTAGACCAGACGGAGGGTCGGCGTGCTACACTTGCACTAGCACTTGGCGCGGCATTGCAAGGCACATATGAATCGCGTTGCGAGTGCTTTTGCATGTAAAATGTGATGTAAAAAGTTATAAGATTGATGAGCGAATTGAATGCAATAATCCCCAATGTGACAATATGCTAGACAAATAAAAACATAAAAATTGAAATTCATTGACTCTTCCCGTTGCATCTTTAACTCACAGGGGGAAGTGCGTGTATATAGACATTTATTGTTTTTTTCGTCGATTTAAGGCATATGGNTCCTTCCCTCTGAGAGTTATGATTTTAAACTTTGAAAAATAAACCTTTATTTGGAGAAGCTGGCAATTAAATTGAATGGCGTTATTTTTAACGCATAAACGGTTTAAATTCTGAGAATTGAGCGATTGAATTTCAACACCCAGGAAGCAAACGGCGTTACTTATAAATAATGCACCCAGACAAATTTTGAGCAAATGAATCGACGATAAATTCGAAACAGCAAGAAATGCTCCGAATAATCCAGAAATAATTCCTGTTCTAAATTGAATACAATAGTACACCTCAGTTTTGAGCTAACCCGCTACATTTAATCCGCCAACGCCATGCGCCGTTATCTCACACTTGAATATTTTTTAGTTTTTGAAAATCTTATAACGCACCAGTTTTTCTAAATTTCCCAAATCTAGATTGCATTTCGCAGTATAAAGAGCGTCCACCGTAGAAATGTCGCAGATTGTTATTCTACAAAAAGAATTATAAAAATTCTAAAATACGAATCTGTGACATTTCTACGGTGGACACTCTATAGGCTGCACTTTTTTAAGTTTTCTAGCGAACACGCCTACGACCTGCGCTCTATTATTTTTTTCTCTTTAGAGTAAAATTGTTCTCCAGCATAACGGAATAGGGGATATACAATTGTGACCATTGTATTAATAGCATAACGTTCACTTTCATTTGTTTATATTTTTGAGTAACTCCAAGTGTTACAAAAATTGGTTAACGACCTTTAATAGTTAACTGCTGCGCGGCCGTTTTTAATTTTTTGGATTGAATACCACATGTGACCACATAATGTAATTTACGGTTAAAATTTGCAATTATTTTTTATAAGTTCTCTGCAAACCTCCACGCAAGCGCAAACTTGGGCCATTTTTGCAACACTGGCTAGCATAGGGTTAACTTACATTTGAAATGATATTGGCCAAAACGTCTCGCGGGTTAACTGTGTGCAAAATATGCCCAACGGCACCAGGGCAAAAATAATTTCCAGAAAAGATAAAGTCAACAGCGTCGAGTTAATTCTCTCCATGCCTAATGTGCGTGTTTTTGTGTTTTTGAATGGGGAATATCTCACAACTAGACGCTTACCGTCTAATTATAATTACCCGTAGAAAAGCTTTTGTAGAACGTCTCATTCAAAAAGCTTTAAAACAACGAAAAAAAAAACAAAAACGAAAAATGGGGCATGAAAATTACAGTGTATAAACATTTTATCGATCAACTTTGAAGAAGGCGACTTTGAATACGGACGTCTCTGGAGTAATCAAATTGGGTTTAGTAATACTTTTGGTTTTTTAAGTTCTTACTTCTNATAGTACTAATTTGGTTTTTTTGGCATTATAAGGCTCACAATATTGCGCTTTTCTTGGTAAGACTGATTTTTGATATCTTTTTTTTTTCACTCAATTCCAAGGTCAACAAATCTGAATTTTTCTATAATTTTCGTTCTAGATCAGTTATCCAAAATCTGTCTTACCAAGAAAAGCGTTTCCAAATTTAAATCATTCTGCCAAAAAACGAAATTAATAGCGCAAGGTTTAATATGATTAACCTTGCCTCGGAAATTTTGAGTTCGTCAAGTTCAGCGCGTTCCCCGAGTTCAACGGCAACAATTATGGTGCCGGAAATGCCACCATTTTATGCGGTGAACTTTCTTCTAATGAACAAAAAAAATAGTTGTGCAGTTGAATGTTTCTAGTGGTTTCCATGAGCGTTTTTATACCTCGTTATTTTTGTAAACAATGCCTGTGACCGGTCCTTAAAATCGGAACAAAATGTAGAAAGTAAGGCCTAAATTCACGTAAGTTAACAGTTTTTCAAAACTTTTCCAGCACTTACGTCTACGCCCTACCCACGTAAGTTAGCAAAACTCACGTAAGTTAATAAAATAGAAGTATTGAAGCATAGTAAATTTTGGGACTATGCTGTATTAAAATCTATCATATTTTATTCAACGTTGAGTAAGCGTAGCTACGCAGAGTGCATGCAGAATACAAAGTTGAGGAGAGTTTTATACTGGAAAACCGTCAAGTGGTAATTGTTTACAGTTAGGTGTGACCTAGATTGATTAGTTCCAGATTGCAGGGATTGAATAGATTAAAATCAGCTGGGTTATTTACGTTGAGTTAATAACGAATTGAAGCGGAACATTAACTCCGCTTTAACCCCTCCCCAAGTTTAGTTTTTTTGCAGTAATAGTGGTACAAGAGTGCTGGGAAAGCACAATAAGAATAATTATTGTACGGACCCACCCCCAGTATGGAATTTTTTTTTATTATGTCGATGCTGGTTGGATCGTAGGGATTTTCTGGTTGGATTCTTGCTTCGATTCTGATTAAAAATAATGCTGGTTTCTTTCTGATGAGTGGGCGTCGCTATGGTCTTGGTCCCCAAGGCTCTTCCTGTCTTGGACCTCACATTTTAGGACGAGATGCATGTATGAATGCGACGATGGCGCGTGAGGGGGCTCGGATGCGAGCAGTGAATGGGCGCGTTTGGAGGTTGAAATATTCTGCGTTTGGCATTCGACAATATTCTGTTTGATTGGATTTCGGGCCATTCTGGTTTTGTTGGTTGCATTTTTCTGTTTCATTTTTTCGTCAGTTAGATTTTCTGCTTGGGGAGTGTGTTGGCGTGCGGTTATGAAAATATCTTTGACTGGTATGGCTCGAGCGGTAAAGCCATCTTCTCTTGGGGCCGGTTCTTACACTTAATGTCACCAGTGAATCATAGTAAGTTTAGGGACTATGCTGTATTAAAATCTATCATATTTTATTAAACGTTGAGTAAGCGTAGCTACGCAGAGTGCATGCAGAATAGAAAGTTTAGAAGAGTTTTATACTGGAAAACCGTCACGTGATAATTGTTCACAGTTAGGTGTGACCTAGATTGATTAATTCCAGATTGCAGGGGTTGAATAGATTTAAATTAGCTGGGTTATTTACGTTGAGTAAATAACGAATTGAAGCGGAACATTAACTCCGCTTCAGTATATTAACAGGTTTTACCGTGGTGTATATAGGTTTTTTTGTCGTTCCCATTTTTGCAGAATTCTTGTCTTTGAGTGCCCCTTAATTGAAAAATTTCGCGATTTTCGAAAAAATTCGTGAACAAAAATTCGACCATTTAAAATATCAATTTTTGTGCTAGTGTTTTTAAGAACTATAACAAATGATAACAACGATAATCACAGAAAGAAAGGAAGCAATTATGACCAAGATTAAGCCAAAATTACAATTGTTACAGATTTTCAGAATTGAAATCGATGAATTCCCAGTAGTATTTTTGCGAAAACACGCCACTGTTGAGACTTGTACGGACCCTAAAAATTTACTAAAGGCTGAAGTCGCAAAATCGTTACACTTTTTTTTTCAGAGTCTCCCATCAATTTTTTTTATTCAGGTTTGGGAATTTAGATTCGGGAACATCGAAAAATGCCCAAAATTCGTGGTTGTACGTTTTCGGTTCTCATAATAGTGAAAAAAAAAGTTTTTTTCACAACACAATTCATGGAATATTCAAAGACATAGACCACATTTTATTTGCTTTGAAATATAGTCTTCCATTAGACTTGGAAGATTTTTTGGTTTTTCGGCGAAAAATCGGATAACTTATAAGTTTAAAAAAATAAATCATATGGTTTAATCATATTATTAAAAAATCTTTATTCAAAATAAACAATTTTTAAGATCAATCTAATACAGGGGGGTCTCACATTAAGGGACGGTTTGCGATTTTTCACCAAAGTCCACTTTTGTCCCTTGCGGGTGAGACATACTATTTATATTGATTTCTTTCGACTATTTCTATTGTTTATATACGAGAAAAAAAATTAAAGACACTTTTTTGTTCCATAAGTTATGTTTTCAAAATATTAACGACTGTTTGGACGCTCAAAATGTGATACTCACTACTATAATGCAACAACAGCTGAAAAAGGCTGAAAACGCTCCCGACATGCGCTCCTTAATTCCGTCAGTAGCAAGGTGTGCCGACGAAAAAAAATGTTTTTTCTCATATAAAACTAGGTGAAACACATTTAGCTAAGATTTGATTTAATATGGCATCAAAATATTCAGCTGATTAATCGAAAAATTCAACCGAAAGAAAAAAAAGGAAATTATCAAGAAGAGGCCTCTGAAAATTCAACTAAAACAAACATAATTAATTTATTAATGGTCTTTCTTATTTATTAAGTGCTAGCTAACATGTTTCCGAATATTTTGCAAAAAAGTAAATAAAATTCGGTTGAGTATTATTGAATTGACAGCTTTTTTACTGCGCGCTATCGTATTCGATAACATTTTACGGTCCCGTCGTCGTACTTTGCGTACGGTCTAAGGTTAATTTGAATTCCCACTTTTTGTGTCTGGTAGGCTACGCCTCAATAGCCAATGAAATTAACGGAAATGTTCAACAGTTTTTTTTTTCACATTTTTATAGAAATCTAAATTTTAAAATACTTTCATTAAACAAAATGATATTATAAAAAATAATTTCACAAAATGATTCTACAAAATTTGTTTGCTAGTAAAATAATCAAAATGGATTTTTGGAAAAAAGGTATTTATAAGGACACGTTTATGTAACCCTAAAAATGAACAACCTTTATAAAATGTCTTCCCATACAAATTGGTGTTATAGAAGATACTTTCCATCGTCCATTATCAAACTTCTCTAAAACCCCAAAACCTCTGTTTCTTTAAGACAGAAAACAATTTATATATTTTAAAAATAATAAATTGGCTGCCAAATTCAATTTTGGCAAATAAAATTGTGGATTTAAGGTTTTATAACTGAAGTACTACACCACCTAACCATTTGACTTAACACATTTTTATTCAAAAAAGGTGTCAATTTAAATGCAAATTGTTAAGTCAAATGCAAACTGTTAAACCACATGGGTAGTGCGTAGGTTAAAACCCTTGAAAACTTGAAACAAAAAAAAATGGTAACTCAAATGCAAATAGGCTTTTTCTCTAGATTTATATTCCAAATTGACGAATAAAATGAGCAAATGCTATACAAAAATGATGCAAATTAATATAATGGACGAAAAAATCAAAAAATCTTTATACACCATCTAACCATGTGACTTAAAATATTTTTTCCGAAAAANAAAAAGGTGTTAATTCATGTGCAAATTGTTAAGTCAAATGCAAACTGTTAAGCCACATGGGTAGTGCGTAGGCGGAAATGCTGGAAGAAAAAAAACAAAAAAGGACAAAAAAAGTGTTAATTCAACTGAAAACTTTTAAGTCTAATGCAAACTGTTAAGCCAAATGGTGTTTAGTCAGATGGTTAGGTGGTGTATTTTCATTTTTCGTTAATATCATTGGATATTTCTTGCTGGGAAATCTCATATTTAAATTCCAAAAGTGACAATTCAAATTAAGGGACAGTCTATCAGACCAATCTAAGTGAACTCTGACAAATCATATTGATGAGACCTTATTTGAGAAATTAATTTTTAAACAGATGTCCCTTAACATGAATCTAACATGAATCTAAAATTTTTTGAAAAAAAATTGTCCCTTAATTTGAATTTTGTCACGTTTTTCCGGAATTTTGTCCCTTAATTTGAATCAAAATCTTTTTTCGAAAAAATCTGTACCTTAATTTGAATGTTTTTGCTAAAAGTGTCCCTTAATTTGAATTGTGTCCTGTAATGTTGTGTCCCTTAATATGAGACTGGATGCGAAAGGTCTACCCGTAGAGTTAACAGACTCCCGATCACCATTATGATCCAAACCTTTTTTATAACCTTTCAACTTATAAACAAATCGTCGAAACGGTGATACCGAGTGTAATTCCGGAACCCTTCGAGATTATACTCGATACCATGTGTTTCGCAACCATCCTGATTGTGCTCATTTTTCACCATTTGGTGGATATCATTAAAAAATGTTACAGAGTTCCAAAGTACTTTTGGGACATCACTATTGCTAGTGCAACGAGTAATAGTGATGTCTATTTAATAAAAATGGAAGCCAAAAAGCTAAACTTCAAAATTAATTTGCAGCACTTTCGTACTGGAAAACAAGAAAAATTTCAAAAAAAAAGATTTTTAAATGTAGAAAATAGGATGCTAATTAGTTTGGGACGCACCCGCGCCTAAGACTAATTACATCAGGGAAAAAAAATTAGTGTAATTATTTTGAAGCGCGGGTGCGTCCCAAACTAATTAAAGTGGACTTGTACTTCATATTTCTTTATTTCTCTTTATCAATCCTCTTCTCTCTCTCTGTAAATTTAGGTCTTTTTATTTTGCCGAGGAGGAGCAAAGTGAAGAGATGTTGGTAAGAGTCATACGGGGGGAATCAGGTTGTAGGTGTGTACGACACGTGTCGTATACGACACTACTACGACCTGAGTTCCGTCGTATATAAGGAGGGATTTCAAAAAGGGGGTATTCAGTTTATCTGCAATCAATAAATTTGGAAACATATCAAAAGTTTCTTGTCAAAAGTTCTAAGCAGCACTAAAGCGTAAACTTCATTAATATTGTACATTAATCTTGTCTATTAAGAAAAATGAAACAAAAACAAAAATATAAAGTATAAAACAAAAAAACATAAAACAACAAAATATAAAACAGCAAAACAAAAAAATAGCTTGCTCTTGGAAAAATGAGATTGGATGTTAGGAGTTAAACAGCCTGACTGTAACCGATCAACAATAACCGTGCAACAGTTGGTGCAGGTCGCACAAATGAAATAGCCACGATCACCCCGTCGTGAAAAAAAAGCAGAAGCAAAAAACTACAAAAAAAGGACACACGAAAACACCAGATACATAAAAATATATATGTATTGTCAATAATAATGAAATTGTGATTACACCACCTGCCCAGTTATCTGGTCAGAAGTTATCTTGCCGACATTTCCGCTTGTGCCGTTATCTGGCCGGAATTTTGAAGAAAAATTGTCCCGCTATTTCGCCTACGCACTGCGCAGTTATCTGGCCGATAATTTTTGAAAAAAAAAACTAATTTATAAAAATGAATTAAACTTGTATTTTGAATCAAATAACTACACTCACAGTGGGTTTATCCGGCTACTTTTTTGTGTCTCATACGCTCGCGCACTACGGGTTTGTCTAGTCACTTTGAGAAATGGGTTAAATTTCATCATACAATCAAACGATGACTCATTTAACTCAAATTCATAATCATACGTAAGTATCTTACTTTTTCTCTCCAAGATATGATATTAGTACCTATTTATAAGGTGTTGTTAGTTCAATTAAGTAAGATTAAACAATGAGTAATACGACTCATTATATAATAACAATAGGGTATTGCGAAATTCCCCGCTCGTGCTGTTATCTGGCCAATCTCTCATTTGAGAATAACATCAGGGTATTGCGCAATTTCCCGCTCGTGCTGTTATCTAGCCGGACTCTAATTGGATAATAACATCAGGGTATTGCGCAATTACCCGTTCGTGCTGTTATCTTGTCGATAATTTTCCAGACATTCCGCCCACGCCCTGCGCAGTTATCTGGCCATTATTATTTTTGGCCAAAACATTTTTTCGGCGAAAATGTCGGCCAGATAACTGCGCAGGTGATGTATTTAAATAAATGGCTTTATTGGCATTATTTACAAACTCGTCTCGTTGGAAAGATTACTACATCGNTCTAATTTTTCTAATTTTTCTAATTTTTTCTACAATTTTCATTATTGTTAATTATAATATTACACTGGTCGCTTTCATTTTAGGCCCATTTTAGGGCTTTCAGGGCTTTCATTTCAGCCCTGGACTCAATTGAACTGCCCAGCCTCGGGTGTTAACGCTATGGACTTAATTTTTTTGGCATATTTAAAAATTAAATTAAATTAAATATTAAAATTAAATTAATTAATTATTAAAATTAAATTAAATTAAATATTAATTATTTTGGCATATTGCAGAATGACCCTTTGGTCAATACGTAACACGTAATACGTAACACGTCTCTTTTTTTCGATTTCGATTTTAGTCATCGGCAAATCCGCCGGAAGTACCTGTCATTTCTAGAATGTAGGTAGAATCATTTCACTAGAATGTAGCACTAGAATGCACTAGAATGTACTAGAATGCACTAGAATGTACTAGAATGCACTAGAATGTACTAGAATGCACTAGAATGTACTAGCACTAGAATGTAGCACTAGAATGACCCCTTGTTTGAAAGGATTTTTATCACTCATTCCGTCGGAAAATTCATGAAGTCGGAAAATTCGAAAAATTGAAATTTAACCCCTTTTCGAGCCAAAAAAGGGTCAAATTACAAAATCGACCTACGGGGACGTAAGACAAATGACGTAAGATGACTAAAATCGAAATCGAAAAAAAGAGACGTATTATTATAATGTTACGTATTATTATACCAAAGGGTCATTCTGCAAAAAAATTAAATCCACACGTTAACACCGGAGGCTGGGCAGTTCAATTGAGTCCAGGGCCTACGAAAATGAAAGCGACCAGTGCAATATATTAACGTTAATTAATTAATTTAACGTTAATTTAACGTTAATTAATTAATTTAATTAACGTTAATTGTTTATTTAAAGAATCTTGAAAATTGCGTTTTTCGTTATCAAATTATGGTTACCCGAAATTATGGTTACCCGATCTGCGACTACAACGCCCAGTAACGCAAATAACTTTCTGTAACTTTCTATTTCTATTTTCTTTCCATTTCTCTTGAAAATTGCGTTTTTGTTAATTCGTTATGACAATATTAACTCGTTAACTTAAAAATAACTAGTTAGGTCGAAAAAGATAAAACTCTAGATATCTTTCATTCGTTAGCACTGTGTTTTGACTGTATTTAAGTTTTTGAAAATATATAATAATATATATAGTTTATAATATTAATTAATATATTGCACTGTACTAATAAACGTTAATTGTAGGTGATAATTTACCTAGTTAGTACCTAACCCTAGTTCTAATTAGTTCCTAGTTGAAAAAAACCTAAATCAAAGGGGGTTCTTGTTTTTAGCTATTTTAGAATAAAAAATCTAAAATAAAACATATTCCTAACCCCTTCAAGAGAATATAATAATATAATGAACAAGAGATATAATGGGGGTATAAACTATGGGGGTATAACTATGGGGGTTAGGGGTTCTATTATAAATTGAGAAAATCATAAATTGAGAAATTCACGGTTTTAATTTGTAAATTCACGTCAGTCTCAGCGCCGAGCGTCATTCAATTTTATCCCCAATTTAATAATTAAATAAATAATTTAATAATTCCCCAATTTAATAATTTCAATTTAATAATTCAATTTCTTTCAATTATTTCAATTATTAATGAAATTTTTTTTTGGTTTTTGTTGGTGACGAGTTTTTGTTGGTGACGAGTTGGTGACGTAACACTTTCGTTTTTTTCGTCAAAAACTGTCATTTCAAACTGTCTGTCGTTTCACTTTGTCAACTCGTTACGTCTTAACCAACTGTTTACGTCCCCAACTGTTTTATATTGTATGTTAATCATGTTTATATTAACTATGTTAACTATGTTTATATTAATCACCCTATAGTTTACCCTATGTATATATATAGTTACCAACCATGTATATATATATATATAGTTACCAATATTTATTACCAATTATTATATTACCAATCACCTATATATATATAGTTACCAACCATGTTGTTTACATAGTTACCACCCTATGTTTACAGTTGGTGACGTAACGAGTTGGTGACGAGTTGTAACGAGATGTAACGAGTTGGTGACGTAACGAGTTGGTGACGAGTTGTAACGAGATGTAACGAGTTGGTGACGTAACGAGTTTCGTTTCCGATTTTTTCGTCAAAAACTTTTTTCGTCAAAAACTCGTTTCAACTCTTTACGTCACTTTTGCCTCTTTTTTGTTGCCCAAAAAACGCCCAAAAACTGTCAACTCGTTTCACTTTGTCAACTCGTTACGTCCCCAACTGTATATCAACAATATAATATATATCAACAATATATATATCAACAAATAATTATTTTTTTTACCAAACTAGAGGTAAACAGCGTAACGGTAAAATATTTAATTAAAATATGAATTAATATATGGCACATTTTTGTTGAAATTTTTGTTGAAATTTTTGTTGAAAAAGTACAACTGTGAGGCTCATTTGATTGTTGTTGGCTCAATTTTA